>PVIH01014803.1:0-52228 GCA_004025045.1 Sigmodon hispidus
ATTTCAGCTTTTAGTTCCTGGCATGTTTCTTTCATAGATTTGTTCATCTCTTCCAATTTTTTGTTTGTATTTTCTTCTATTTCTTTAAGGCTTTTTTTCATATCTTCTTTGAGAGCTTCGATGAACATCAAAAAGGAATTTTTGGTGTTGCTTCCTTCTGTTTCCTCTTCATTGGTCAGTTTAGGCCTTGTATTTGTAGAATCACCACTCTCTTCTGGGGTTACCATGTTGTCCTTTGTAGTATTATGTAATTTTTTGCACTGATGTTTGCCCATGGCTTCAGTGTTTCATGATTAGATGGGTCCTGGTCAGTTGTGGCACTCGGGTTTGTATGCCTCCTGTCACCTTTCTGGTCAGGGTCTGATTCTGTCTTTCAGAGACCCCTGCAGTTGTTGATTCGCTCAGTTCGAGGTCGTGGTGGGAGCCGTGCAAATTCCCTCAGCAGGAGCTGTGTATGTGGTCAGGGACTGAGTTTACCTGCTCCTGCTCCAGAGTGCGCTGGGATTCTGCAGCCAGCACTGAGTCCCGGAAGTGGAACCAGAAGCAATGGGAGCTCAACTCTCCCTCCCAGGCGCTGAGGCCTCTTGCCCCCTCCTGACCTCTGGGCGGGGTCTGAATCTGCCCTTCAGAGACCCCTGTAGTTGGTTCGCTCAGTTCAAGTCATGGCGTGGCGGGGTTTCCCTCAGCAGGAGCTGTGTATGTGGTCAGGGACAGAGTTTACCTGCCCCTGCTCCAGAGAGCACTGGGATTCTGCAGCCAGCACTGGGTCCTGGAAGTGGCTAATTCATTTCTTTAAGAGATAAAAGCTGCCGCGGGTCAGGGTCTAAACTCCTACTACTACAAGTCATGTTATATATAATTTAATTTTTAATAAACATTGACTTCTCATTTGTGCTTTTATAAGGTGCTTACATAAATACCTTATGTAAGATAAGTTTCATGTCAATTACTTTCAACTCAAAATATCTTTTAAGTATCTGTGTCAGTTTTGGGTAATGTCTTAGGGTTTCTGATGCTGTGTTGAAATACCATGACCAAGAGCAATTTGTGGAGCAATGGTTTATTTCTGCTTGCAGTTCCACTTCAAACTCCCTCCCAGAGGAAAGTAAGAGCAGGGGCTCAACTTGGGCAGGAACCAGGAGGAAAGAACCAAAGCAAAAACTACAAGCATGCTGCTTACTGGCTTGCTCCTTGATCACCTCTCCTTTTATTTTCAATGTGTAGGCAGAGTTTTCTGTCCCACAGCTCCTTTCAAATAATCATTCAAAAGCTTAATATTAATTACAAATGATTGGCTAATAGCTCAGGCTTATCACTCACTAGCTCTTACATTTTAAGTTAACCCATACTTCTTATTTACATTTATTAGCATGGCATATTCATCTCCTTCTCCCTCTACTTCTGTCTGTCTACCCTCTTATTCCACCCTTCTCTATCCCAGCATCCTCTCAGCATATTTTTTCTACCTGACCTCTTCCTGCTCAGCTATAAGCCAGTGAACTCTTTATTAGCCAATGAAATGCATAGTCATAGTATATAAAAGATTGTTCCAGAGCATTCATAAATCCTTTTCTCTATCATATTGTATTTCTTATGTCTTATAGGATATATTGAAGATAGTATTTGGTTTCTTATCTTGTTCCTACCTTGTAAGAGATGTCTATAAAATTTATATTATATATTTGCAATAAGTTATTGACTTAAATAAAAAATGGCTTCCTTATTTATCTAGATGCTTAAAATATAATAAATTATTAAACTCTTTTTTAAATTATTTCAGAGCTCTCATATCATAGAATTATATAACTTGTGACTCATACTGGTAAATTAAATGAAGATTTCCTAAAAGTCTAAATATTTTTTAGATTGTAATCATTTAAATGAACTTGGTTCTTATTTCAGTTTACCATTTTCTACTCTCCTGTTACATTTTAAAGATATTTTATTTAGGAATTTTTATAAAATATCATAATTTAAAAATTACAGCAGCCTTTTTTGGATGTAGCTGTCTGATTTGTGCATAAATGATCTAAATTTATTTTATGAACTATGATGGGCAGAAAATACATATGAGGCATAGAGATCTGTAGCTGGTGGATCTATGAAACAATGTACCTACATTACTTTATCCTTGAATAGATGTTACCAGAAATGATTTCTTCTTTTTTTTACCCTGGCATCTAACCAACATAGCTTCCATTATGTATCAGCCTTCTGTTCTTCATCAATAGTTAACTTTCACCTTGATTTTACTCAAAGATTACTCCATGTTTGATTCCTAACATACATGAGACAAAGGGCCCTTTTGACCAGTGATGGATCACAAATTTTGGGAAGCAAAATGAGACATTTGCAGTATTCTGGGGGGGACACTGAAACAGAAAAAAATGCACAAGAACTAGAATAGAAATATGTCACATAAGAATAAAATGTTCCACATTTCGGTCATTGCCACTGAGTTACCAGAGTTTATATAATGCTCATGGAAATTAAATGATCATGACTATAAATATAAAAAATGAATTTTATTCACTAGATCTATGCCTTTATTTTCTCACAAATATATAAATAATTTAGGGATGTCAAGTAGGGGATGGTTTGAGAAGACAGGAAGCAAAGCTGAGGAATATAACAAAGAATGCAGCTATTATAATGTAAAAAGTCCATTTATTTTTAAAATAACAAATACCAACTTTAATCTTATTGTACTTTCACTGAAGAATAATAAATGAGTGAGAATTATTTTTCTGTTTCCAAGTAATACTATGTTGCAAATGTATACACTTAACTAAGAGATATGATTATTAATCAATATCTATCTAGTAGTAGTAGGTACCTATAAAGCAACCTTTCCTAATGTTCAGAATCTGATCAGACATCCACAATCTTTGCTAGGAAAGTTTCAATAATATGTAGACATAATCCATGAAATGAATTTTTGGAACAAAGAATAAACATTTTGCCTCTTAAAGTTCTCTGATTTCATCACATCACCATATAAATATCTTTTCTAAGTCATTGGTATGCTATATGATTCATTATCAGTGAGATAATACAAATTACTTATTTACTTTGAAAAAACAAATTCCTATGTTTACTGTTTATCATGGTCCTTTTGATGTATATGTGATGGCCTTTATCAGCAGGAATTATACACAAATACAAATTTATACAAAATTAGCTACTCTTGGGTAGTCCTTTGCAAACACAATCATATTTATAATACCACATACACAGCATAAAGAGCATTTTCTCTATTATAATAATGTTACATAAGAGTATTTCATGTTGTATTTGCAAAATCTTATGTACACAAATACAAATGCAAATTGCAGGTTGCTAGTTTAATGAGGTAATTTTCTGCTTTGATTTAATGGGGGAGATATAAACAATCAGATAAGTATTTCATTGTAACATTATAATACATATTTTCAAACAGATCTGTTTCTTAATATACTTCACCAAATTAAAGCACAGGTTCTTTAGTAAGGCAGTGTGTTTGATCATCTCTATGCTTGAAGAAATGACAAAGTATTTAAGACAAAATTTAAACGATTCTAATATTTTAAATAATGGTTTAGAAGTAAAAGGTATATTTTCATATGAGTTAATGAGGAAAATACAATGAACCAACCACTTTATTTTGTAGACGCCTCCTCCCAAAATGTAGATGAGCCCAGTGATACTTTGTATTATGTGCTGTATAGTAAAGGATTCCATTCAAATGGACCCAGGCAAAATAAATAGGGCCCTAAAATTCTGTGTAAATCAGTATGAATCTTGCAGTATTGACACTGTCAGACTTCTTTGTGAAGTCTGTTTACATGAGATCAACTAGGCATGCATTTTGTGGTTTTGATAAGTCTCTCTCTGCTTAAAAATTGTGGGAAGGGAAGCTGGGCCGAGTAGAAAGGGAAGCCACTGAAAACATACGACAGCATGTAAGCATGAAGATGTTAGGTTTAACCCTAATGCTCTGTATGCAAATCTAAAAAAATAATAAACATAAGCCTAAAAATGAAAAAAGAATTATGAGCTAAAATCAGTACATTGCTAAATACGAGGATGACAGAAAATGAGTAAGAAGATGTTTGTGAGCTGTAAGATGGCGCCATAATGATACTCAGAAACTTGTCTTTTAACATTCAGAAATGTGTATTACAACAGTTTCACACTTCAAACTGTGATCACATAAATTTTCATGCACAAAATGCTGTTTACTTCTACAGGAAAATAACCTCCTGTGAAATTATATTTAAATCTAAATTCCAGTCTCGAAAGCCTAGTTACAGTTTAGATGTGAGATGCAATCCTGTTTCTCCCATAATTTTCTATCTTAATTTAAAGCTGCTCTGAGCCTGAGTGGAACCTCGAATGAAGTGATACTTTGTTGCTAACACCATTGTTTATCTTATTGGTTCACATAATAACACAGTCCATCACATATGGCAGAAAGCCTACTGTTAGTGGCTTTTCAGGCCTCCTTTCCTGACACAAAACAAAAAATTATGAAATGTGGATTTGAGGGAGCTGGGCAATTGTTTATTGTTCAGTGCCAGGTAGTCATTTCAAGAAGTTAACTCCATAAATCTTAGTATCTTCTTCCTCTTTGCTGAGTGGTACAGACTGAGAGTTTTGGTGACAAGTGAATGGATTGGTTAAGTTGCTTTCTCCAAGTATCCTCTGTTATCTGGATGGAGTAGACAAATCAAATTGTCTTTGTAAGTACCTATCTCAATTATTCTCTTAATTTTAAAACCCAGTCCTCTTCATATTCTTAATTGTGTCATTTTCTTGCCCACTAAATTGGAGACCAACTTTGAAAAGCCCATAATATAAATAAATTTTCTCCAGGTCTAGAAAGACCACTGTCCAACCCCCAAACCATGGTTTTATGGAAGAATAGTTGGAAAGAATATACAATATTGTTGTTTTGCTTACTTTCATTTTTTATATCAACATTTCTTTTTAATTCTTAGTCAAAATTCAATGACCTAAGCTCATATCTTTTTTTTTTTTTTTTTTTTTTTTTTTTAGCATTTAGCTTTGGTAAAGTCAAGACCAAGCCATTTCTTTCTCAGAGCTGTAAATCTAAGCTTTTTTTTTCTCCTTCTCCCTTCTAAAGGTCTTCCCAGAGGACTGTAGTGAAGAAGTCACTGTTAACCAGTAACCAACATGGTGTCAGTAGGTCTGTGGTAAGTGGTCCCCATCATTTATACATTTTTGTTGCTCCTTCCAATCTATAAAACTGAAATTGCACTTTTCCTCTCTAAGTAAATGTGGATTACAAATTCTTTAATCTATAGCCTATAGCTTATAACCTATAAGTTGTCCTATAAACAAGTATGCTCAACACAATTAGATGCTTGTCCTGTCTTAGTTCACCTGAAAGCCTGAGCACACTACTGAGGAGGGAGAACAGTTGCTGAGCCTTTTGCATGAGCACTTAAACCTAATTCCATGCCATGAATTAAATCGGAGGTATAGTATGTGAGGTGCTCTTGCTATCTTACCTATGGGGAGGTAAAATTATGATTTTATATTGAATATATACTTTTATCCAGGATATATCATTTTACGAAAACAAAACATCATTTCCTGAAAAAAACAATTATCTAGTATTATAGGACTAATGACAATGATGACTGAACAGTATTTCCAAGAGTATCAGGTCTCCACATTCCTCTCATACTCCAAGACTACAAGAAATTGAAAGCAATTCCTCAAAAGGCCCAGTCAAAAGTGATGGATAAGATCAGTGCTGCCTGTGCTTCTGTTGAGGCTGGAGCTATGGAAGCAATCGGGGGAGTAAAGTTGGTTCTTTTATAGTAAGCCCCAACACACTGATGTGGTTGCAATTTCTACATGACTATATTTTCTAAAAGCTATGAGTGTCTCTATTACTATGTCTTGTCTCTGTGCTAGTAGACATAGCTTTTGGAGGTAGATCCACTAGTTGTGGAATTTGTACACTCAACTAACTTGTGTTATTTGCCCTCATCTCCATACTCATTATATGAAGCAATGAAAAAGATGTGATGACATGGTAGATTGTTATATTCTGGATCCCCACCCCCCACGTGCCACCTACCAGACATGCATTTATGCAATGGGTACATACTTTATCATTTAAATTGCGAGTTTCTTAAAAAGTTAGCTACTCATACTCAACTAGGCAGACTTAAGATGATCTCTTTAAAAAAGACAGTTGCAATATGCAAATGTTAGAAGAATTCCCCTGTTCTATCTCATACCTTTTATTTCCAGTGCTAGAGGCAAGAATGTAACATCATGTTTAAGGAAATTACAAAGACTATTAAGAATAAAAATCTAACAGTCTAACTTAATTTTCTAAGCTATCAATTGGAAAAGACATCACAAATTTCATGTTCAGAATTATCTGGTTTTATTTTATTATATTTTACAGAGCAATGCAATGCAAGAATGAAAAAGAAATGTTTCAAATTTAATTGAATTCCAATGAAGCATGTAAAAAAACACCAGAGATATTAGCATGTCTTTGTTCAACAAATTTTTGTATTTGATTTTGTTATCTAACACCAATATGTCCACATCAAGAATTTATTTACATACTCATGTCTTTTCTCCAACAGAAAAAGATGAAAGTTTATTCCTTTTGTGTGTGTATGTAAAAGGAAAATATTAATTTTAGTCCATTATGTGTTAATCTCCCACTGTCAAAGGATTTAGATATAAATGAAGATGACTTCTGAAAGCTTTATGAATAACAGAAAATATCTCTCGCTTTCAGAACAAGGATACCCATATTTGATAATGAATCTAAAAACTGCCTCCTATCAAAGCAGGCAATAGGTACAGCGAGTCCCCAGTGACTCCGGAAAGTTCACAATCTTTCTTTATTGGCAGAAAGACTACAAGTTATCTTATTTGAGAAAGTATGAGCTGCCCAGTTCAGTTTTCTTTTCACTAAGTAGTCTGTTCTGATCAGGAAAAATATAAAACCTTTTCCCATTTGAATAATAGAGGAGTTATTGTTACACTTTTCCTTTATACATCCAGGTAATAAGTAATTATGGTGACACAGACTCTGTGTTCACTGGAACACATACTCACATTTGGCCTTAGAGTAAAAAGTCAGCTCTTAATCTATGCTGGTAAATACTCATGACCGAAAACATTACTTACCAAAGTAGATTATGAGTAGTGACAGGTTGAAAGCCTTTACTCTGAGCCTGGGCTTCTCTTTACAACAAGTTCCAAGTTAGTAACAGTGGTAATAGGTTTGTCTTTGAGACAAAACCTTATAGTGTAATTGGATGAAACTCATAATTCTCTTGCCTCAGTCTCTGAGTGAAGTGCTGGAATAAAAGGGGTGTGCCACTAGCCGAAGTTTAAATAAGCAATTACTGAAAATGAGGAACTGTTACCTGCATTTCGTGATTCCCCATATAGATCCATGTTCATCTAACATATAGATAGGTGATATATAGTTGTCACTCCAGTAATAGTTCCATTCCTAAATTTGCAGCAGGTTGAAATTTGCAAAGTATCTGAATGATAAATAAACTAAAGGACATTTAGCAGAATTTAACTGTAAGAATCATCTAAATTTTGAGCTAGCTCGGGAATTTAGATGCACACCCAGATGAATTATAGGCATGGGAAATGAATTAAACTCATTATTACTATGCAGGAACAATCACAGAATTCTTTAGTTGTTTATACTATAACTTACAGAGTAATAGCTGCAGAACAGAAGGTTTCTCATCAGGTACTATAATAAGTAGGTAATTGTAGAAGGATCAATGTATGATGTGCACTTTAGAGTAGTAGCAATCTCTGGGGCACTATTGTAATGTAATAGGTATTGAGATTCAATGTAAGATTCTATGTTGATTTAATCTCATTTCATTTTCATAATAAGTCTTTGAAATAATGATGCATGTACTTGATGTGTGAGAAAGGGATGTAAAAATAATGTATCTTATCCAACACACTATTATCCAGTTAGCTAAGATCTGAGCATTCTAATGTCTCCTTAAGACCATTAAAGAAAGACTTAGATAAACTAACAGTGATTTGGTCTGAGTGAGATATTACAATGGAAGTAAAATTTCTCTAAACTTTTTCTTGTATGCTAATACTTTATTCTCATATCTGTATTTTTTCCCAAAAGGTTATATACATTTACTTACCTCAAAAGATTCAATCAAGCAATTTTCAAGAAGTTATTGTTTATTTGTTTTAGAATAAAATCTTTTTTCTTTTTTTTATTATTATTATGAACAAAGAAGTCACACTTTCTATCATTGTATATCCTTAAATTCTTAAACAACTGATTCTACAATTTAACAAAGTTTGTGATGTAAGTTTCCTCCCATATTCTTGCCATGGACCTTAGGGTATGGATTTAACACACTTAGGATTCTGAAAGAGCAGAACCAACACCATCCTAAGAATAGGCCTCCATACAGTGACCAGGGGATGAACTCAAGCTTCCAAAATGTGCTGTGACAGCAGAGTTCAAAGCAAACATCCCAGACACAGTCAATCAGGAGGCATGGTAGTAAAATTCAACAAGAGCCAAATGTCACTGCAGAGCAGACATCCCATATCTTGTGATCAAATTATAACCTGTGAGTATTCTATAACCGTTAGTAGTTTAGTGCCTATAGCCTGACCAATAATTTTAAAAGATTGTCTTACCCTATGCCCGCTTACCCAATCCTAAAATGCTAAGACAAACAGCTCCCTGCTTGTCATTTCCCCTACATAAGCCCTTTAGAATCAGGGCTTGAGGCTTCCTCCTTCACTTGTTGATTTGGAGAGTGTGGGAAGAAGCCCTGAAATTAAAGAAGCCTTTGTATTTGCATCAGAAAGTCTGCTTTGGTGACCTTGTCGGGGGTCTCAAGACTTGGGCACAACAGATTCCACACATAAAGAACAAAGATATATTGCTTTTTAACACATAAAAAATAAGCCATGAGTTACTACCAATAAATTTTTAGTGTAACATTAAGAAATAAATCAGAGTATTTCTTTTTGGTTTTATTTAGCCAAGAATAAGCCCAGACTTGAATTCCTTACTTCTCTATATATATATCTTTCTTCCTCTCAATTTTCATGTTGGTGTGTTGTTTGAGTTTGAACCTGTGTCAGCCTAAAGCCTGTCTTGTAAATTTGTTCCTAATGTCTGTCCTAGAGTCTGAGTGTATGTCTTTCACTGGCAAAGGATATTTCTCTCTTTTTATTGAGCAAAAAACATTACATGAGGTAGTAATGGTGAACACATTTCAGAAATCTTAAACTAAGTTTTACAAAGTGTTAAATCACTTAACTGCCCCAGATAAGATGTATCAAAAACATCAGTGTTCACCAAATAATATTTGTATGTTGAATTTAAAATGGTGGAGATTCCTCAAGAAAAAAGGTGTGATATTGAAAGAATGACTCTGGGAAGCAATATGGAGGGAAAGCCATGATAGAAAGATATTGCATAGCAAAATATTTTAATAAAAGAAACTAAAAATGGATTAATAACATGACCCAGATAGTTCTACCACTCTTGGGCATATACCTACATGTAGAATTCTATATCTTACTATAGAAATACCTACTCATTCATTTTCATTGTTTCTCTAATCAAAACAGAAACAGAATAGAAACACTGTAGATGTCCAACTGATGCAAAGAAAATGAATATATAATGTATTTACATAATGAAATACTGAATAGCTGTGAAGAAAAATAAAATTGTGAAATTTTAATGTAAATGAATGGAGCTGGGAAAAAATTAATTCTAATTGAGGTAACTCAGAGCCTAAAAGAGAAAAATCAATTTTTTCTCTCATCTGAAGATAAGAGAAATTTTTAATCCTCAGATATGTGTATTTCATCTGGAATACTAATAGAGGATAGGAAATTAGTAAGAGGAAATTGGGGTAGATTTCAATGGAGGGGAGAGAGAATTCAGCGATATTTCTTGATGAGAGTTTGCTTTTTTTTTTCACTTGCTGGAATTAAGGGGTTAGACGTTAGATATTGTGTCATTGTACATTTTCCTCATGCCCAGCTGAAGTTTCTCTTAAGGCAAAATAATAAAAGAAACTTCAACATCAGGTTCAAATGTACAAAAAGCTCCCTGCCTTCTGGTGATTCTGTGTACATGATTCTAAAGCATAACTGAGACAGGATAAGAATACTTTATTTTCTCATACTTCATCTGACATTTATGAGTGGAGAAAATGACTGGAACCGTGCATGCCCCTGAGATAGATTGCTTGTCATCTACTCCCAGTTCATTGTCTAAGAAAGTTTAAGCAAAAAATATGCATTTTGAATAGTTAAAATAATAGTAAGTGCAAAGCAAATTTTACCTGACAGCTATGCTAGAAGATATAAGACATTTCCTAGCATGTTCAACAGCCCTAGGTTCCACCCTCAGCGGTTTAGAAGTCAGACTAAAGTAGCCTGATTCTAAAATAAAACTTCCCTCCATTTTTAAAAGAAATTTTCTAATCTTAGTGAAAATAAAGATGGAAAAATTATATCATGATGTATATGAATAGTTATTAAATACTGATTCTAGAAGTTTTGAATTGAAATATATGTGTATAATTTAGAGAGATTTCTAACACATCTATGAAAAACAAAACTGATTAGATTAGAGTCCCTAGCATTGGAAATATGTGCTTTGAAATGTTTTATGGAAAAGCAAAACCTTTTTTTACCCCTTTGGAAATGTGACACCAAGAACTACTGAAATAATTTTAAAGCTTTTTCATCTCTTGAATTTGCTGCTCATATTTCTACATTTATTTGATATTTCTAGGATCATTATTTCTGTTTATCATTATCACTGTCAAGCCACCATCTCTAGAAGATGAACTCTACTCTTGGAAAAAGCTGGTTATTTGAAAGAAATGTCACAAAGGAAAATTATAACATTATTGAAATTTAATCAACACATTTACATAAAATTCACATTTTCTTACTTTAAAAGTCTCATTTATGGGAACATCCCTAGAGCTTAAAACATAGTGTGACCTTGACAAAGTAATGCTTGTAACACATGTCATTTTTTATCAATTAAATAAATAGAAAAAATTATAGTCAACTTAAAAAATATTCAAATTTATAAGTACATTAAATACCTTTCCTAGAATCATAATATGAGACTCTTTAATTATATATGCATGTATATATAAGAAACATAGAAACAAAAATGTATAATATATAAAATATATATGATATATAAAAAATATAATATCAATAATTATTTGCTCTCACACAAATATTATCAGAACCATAAAATGACTCATTGTAAGTGATAAATAAAAATTTGGTATTTTTGTTGTTGTTGCTGTTGTTGTTAATTTGTTATAGTGATAGTTAAAGGAAAACAAGAGTCAGAAGAATTGACATCTGTTGCTGTTTATTTGGATCAAGCAGCTCAATTAATATATTCATGCTATTTTTTTACTTTCTGGCCTAAATTCTTTTCATGTATAGCAAATTTAATAAGTATCCATTTTGTTGATATTTAGAATACACTTATCAATATCTGTTTACAGTTATAAACATAAAGTATAGAACTGTAATATTTCAACAGTAAAAAGTTACATGTTTCATGGCAACAGATCCTCAGCTAACCATTTTTGAGCTATGCCACAAGGAAAAACACTACACTGTTTAGAAATAACATCATTGAAAAGTACAATGATTCCTTATTTCTCTGTTGAGACTCTGTCTGGTTGACTGATCCAAGAGTGAAAGTGGGTTATTGAAGTCTCCCACTATTAGGGTATGAGAATTGACATGTGATTTGAGCTTTAGTCGTATTTCTTTTACATAGATAGGTACTCTTATATTAGAGGCATAAATATTCAAGATTTAAATCTCATTTAAGAAATATGCATCCTGGTCTCTTTTAAATTATTTTAGTTTGAAGTCTACTTTGGTAGATATTAGGATAGCTGTACCAGATTGTTTCTTACGACCATTTGATTGGAAAATCTTTTCCCAACCCTTTACTCTGAACTTGTGTGTGTCTTTAAGGTTGAGATGTGTTTCTTGCATGCAGTAGAAGGATGGCTTCTGTTTCTTTATACACCTTGTTAGTGTGTGTCTTTTTATAGGTGAATTGAGTCCATTGATATTAAGAGATATTAGGGACCACTGATTGATATGTCCTGTTATTTTGGTAGTAGCTTGTATGTATTTCCTTTCTCTGCGCTTTTCAGTGGGGCTATTGATTGTTTGTCGTTTCATGGGCGTATCTGGGATCCTTAGGTTGGAGTTTTCCCTCTAATGCTTTCTGAAGGGCCAAATGGTATTGTTGAAGTCTGACTTTGTCATGAAATATCTTGTTTACTCCATCCATGGTGACTGCTAATTTTGCTGGGTATAGTAGTCTAAGTTGGTAGCCATGTTCTTTTAGTGTCTGTATAACTTGTGACCAGGACCTTCTTGCTTTCATTGTTTCCATTCACTATTCAGGTGTTATTCTGATGGGTTTGCCTTTATAAGTAAGTTGGCCCTTTCCTTTTGCAGCTCTTAAAATTCTTTCTTTGTTCTGTATGTTCTGTGGCTTGATTATTTTGTGATGAGCAGATTTTTTTGGGGGGGTCAAATCTATTTGATGTTCTGTAAGCTTCTTGTATCTTTATAGGCATCTCCTTCTATAAGTGGGAAAGTTTTCTTCTATAATTTTATTGAATGTATTATCTGTGCTTTTGAGCTAGTAATCTTCTCCTTCTTCTACTCCTGTTATTCTCAGGTTAGGTCTTTTCATGGTGTCCCAGATTACCTCAATGTTTTGTGTTATGGCTTTTTTAGCTTTAGTGTTTTCTTTGAGTGATGTAACTATTTCTGCTATTGAGTCTTCCATTACAGTGAGTCTCTCTTCCATCTCTTAGATTCTGTTGGCTATGCTTGTAGTTTCAGCTCTTTTCTTCAGATTTTCTATTTTCATCTTTGCCTCATTTTGTGCCTTTTTTATTGCTTCTTTTTCAGTTTTTAGTTCCTGGAATATTTCTTTCATTTTTTTTAGTTTTCCTTGTCTTGATTCTCTTTATTTTCTTTCAAGGGTTTGTTTACCTCTTCCAATTTTCTTTTGTATTTTCTTCTATTTCTTTAAGGGAATTTTTTATATCCTCTTTTAAGGTTTCAATAATCTTCATAAAGGTTTTTTTTTTTTTGCTGTTGTTTCCTACTGTTTCCTCTTCATTGCTCTGTTCAGGTCTTGGTGTTGTAGAACAACCAGTTTCTTTTGGTGTTGCTTTGTTGTTCTTTAAATTGTAATATGTATTCTTGCACTGGCGTCTGCCCATGGCTTCAGTAGTTCACACTTAGTCTGCTCCTAGTCAGTTGTGGCTAGAGGGCTTGTATGTCTCCTGTCTGTTCTGTGCAAGGAGTCTGCTCGATCTCTGACTCTGCTCTGGACACGTCTTTGACCATCAGAGAAATGGAAATCACAACAACTTTGAGATACCACCTTACACCTTTCAGATTAGCCAAGATAAAAGACACAGTTTGAACAAAGGGATACATGGATAAAAAGTATGACTTTAATCATAATAAAAAGTACAATGAAAGCCCCTGTGACTAATATAAAATAAATCTGCTTTCCATACAACTTTCTTTAATTAACATTAATATTTTAATTTATCTTTTCCAAACCAGCAACTTCACTGTAATTTGGAAATATAGAGTCTACATTGGTGTCTTAATCTTTTCTTTGAAGACATGTTTTAAATAAATTATTTGGAAGTGACTTATATCATTATTTGGCTAAAGTTCAATGATTTCTTTTTCTGATTTCCTAAAAGAAAAATAGTTTATATAATTGTATTTTTATATGCTTCAAACATGTTGTAAATAATTTATGTTAACAATCAGCATAAAGTAAAAAAGTTAGATGATTCAAGTACTCAGAAACTTTTAATAGCCATTAATTTCTTTCTTGTCAAATATTAGGTCAATATTTTATATTTTAAAGAATTAATTTTTATTGTTAAACTTTAATATAAATTAAACACTTTGTAGTTGAAAATATTAAAAACATTTAGAATATAATATTTAGCACCATCAGGAGCACCTATGTTTTACATGTAGTTTGAATCCATAGTAAACTGCAAATACTGTTTTTAGAGGTGAAGAAGCGTTTTCTGAGACTCAGTGGCTCATAGAATCATTTAGAAAAAAATTTTCATCAACTTTTGACTTTAGATTTAACATTTGTATTGGAACTGCTTTGAAAAACAGGCATATTTATCTTTATAAAGTTTTCTAAAAATCAGTAAAAAAAAAAAAGATTGATGATGTCATTCTGCCCAAAGATCGACCCCCAGATAGACCATGGACACAGGGATGTCCAGAATGCCATAGCAAGGTTCATTTGCAGTACAATCCTATCCAGGCAGGGATCTCACTCAAAAAGGAAGAAGGAGGAGATGTCTATCCTAGGTTACAAGGGTTACAAAGCTACTACAAAGTCAATTGCTTGGGAAACATGGTGCTGGTGTGCTACTGATTGGCTTGGGCTCAGGAACTTTAGCCCCACCTGGGTGAACCTCACCTGGACCCTACCTGAGGTGGCTGGCTTTTTCCAGAACTATGCAAGCAAGAATCTATTCCTTTTCCAGAACTGGGCAGGGGTTTTGGCTAATCTCCCAGAACTGGGCAGGTAGGAATCTATTCTTCTTCCAGAACTGGGCAGGCCCCCTGCCAGGAATGTGCAACTAAACTTTATTCTACCTTTTTTATGTAATAGCTACTAGAATGCAAAATGGTGTTTCTTGAGCTAACTTTACTATCTTCATATTCATCTTCATGTTTTACATGTAGTTTGGATCCACAGAAAACAGCAAAAATTGTTTTTAGAGGCAAAGAAGGTTTTACTGAGACTCGATGACTTATAGAATCATTTAGAAAAAAAATTTCATCCACTTTGGACTTTAGTAGATTTTATATTTTTATTAGAACTGCTTTGAAAAACAGGCATATTTATCTTTATAAAGTTTCCTAAAAATCAATACTTGAAAAAATAAATGACTGATGACATAATATCAAACTAACTTTTATGAATTTTCACTTATGGGAAATTTGTATGTCAAAGGCTGTATATTGGAGCAAACATCTGTGCAGATAACTGTTGTGAAA
Source organism: Sigmodon hispidus (assembly GCA_004025045.1). NCBI lineage: Eukaryota > Metazoa > Chordata > Mammalia > Rodentia > Cricetidae > Sigmodon > Sigmodon hispidus. The sequence goes on from PVIH01014803.1 coordinate 15,145, forward strand.
ACTGAAGTCCCTCCACCTTGAGGCCTGGAGCGATTTTGGGAGCTGAGAGGTTTCTAGTTCTCCCTCATAAGAAGTTTCTAAATCTCCAAGGCCAAGCACCCAAGGTCCTGTAGTGCAAAGTGCACAGCACACATGGTAAACACACAAATAATCAGGAACCCACATACAGATAAATATAAAAAAGAAAAAATAAAATTTAAGGTTGCATTTCTAAAAAAGTGTTAGTAACACCAGACTTTTAAAAAGTTTATTTGCAGTTGGTTTTGGCTCTTCTACATTTTCTCTATAGGATGGGGAAATTAATTTGCACATAACAATATAATCATTGTATTAATCATTAACATCATCATTATCGACATATTTCCTGTTATCTTATATTTAGGTTTATAAAGACATATATAAGAATAGTGAACCCAGTTGGCTTCCTGTTTATTGATGGGGAAATTAAATAATTGAAATTTTGAAGTAGATTCACAGACCTTTTTTATCTGCAACTAAATTTAATTATGTTCATAGACATTGTGAGTAGCCTCAGATGCATATATTTTTCTTGAAACACATATATTGCTCTATTGCTTGCCTTAGTAGAAATTAATTGATTTACAAGAATTTGTGGATATTATTGATAATTACATGCAGGTGACACAGGAAAGAAGAAATATTGGCCAATAACTATAAAACCACAGTTAGGTGAAAGAATAAAGCTGTGTTGTTCTATTATAGAGAATAATATATACTGAAAAGACAGAACACCTCACATCAATAAAGTGATTAATACTTTGGGTGATAGAGACAAATTACTCAGCTCTGGGGATTCAACGATGTATCCTTATATTGAAATACTCAGTATGTACCATGAACACATGGAAATATTGTCAGTGAAAAATTTAAAAACTTGAAAGCTTCTTTTTATTTTTTCTTGAAGTTGTGTGACACTATGTTTGAAACAGATGAAAAAAATCAATGAGAAAGTCAGCAAATGAGCAGGAGCACGCATGAGACAATAGATGCAGCGTGAAATACACTGTTTCTATGGAAATAGAAGAAATAATATCGAAAGAAACATTAGAAAGTGATGGAATAAATTTGGAGAGTTCACATTAGCAGAAAATTGATAGTCTTAAGAACCGGGCTTTCATTCCCTCCAGAGTAACAACTGACCCAGTCTTGATGTTGGGGTGAGGAAAGTGGATCTGCCTGGAGTGGATGCTGAACTAAGCCACCTTGGGACCTTGGGAACTCCTGCCCTTGCTGGGGAGGAGGTAAAGAGATGGGGAGAAAAGAGAGTGACTGAAAGGGGCGGGAAAGGGAAGGGAGTTTGAACAAGGGACTACATGGATAAAGAATGAGACCTTATTCATAATAATAAAAAAAGACAAAACATATAGATTTTGTTTCAAAATATGAAGAGTACCACATGTAAGCATTCAATGTAAGTATTAGTGTATATATACTGGGTATGTAATATAAGCCTTTCTTTTTTGTTTTGTACAAAAAATTAACAGAAACTAGCAATCTAAAAGTTAAATAAAGTATGCATTAGCATAAAAACAAAACAAAACAAAAAAGAGCTGGGCTTTGATTTCTTTGGAGCACCTGTGAACTTCTTTTTCACCATTAGTCATTATGTTTTTACTCTGCCAGTTGAACTATAAGCTGCTGATAGTAAAAAAATGTAGACAAGTTCTTAATTCTATATTTTTAAGTATTGCTTTAATAAACAGACTTAATAAGCCCATATTTTGAATACTTATAATGCCAGATAATCTTTTAAAATAAAATACCATTTGAGCTTTTCTCTGTGATTGCTTTTCATCAAGAAACTACAAATGACTATTAATATGTAAGAGCAAAAACATTCAATATTCTCTATACTAAAAATTATGAAATTTTTACTTTAGTATACATGTAACTATGATGATACATTAGAATGCGTATTTCTGAACATTTTGAAGAAAACTATGACTTACATAAATTAAAGACACAAAGCAATGTGTCTTAACTCTCATTGGTAAATTTGATCTTTGCCTGTTTATTAATCTTGGAATCATTCCTTTATTTTCGCCGTGATCTTGAAAAGGGAACTAGACTTTTGAACAAAGAAAGGCTTTTCAGCTTGGTGCCTGATAGCAGTAGTCCCTGCTCACTGCCCAGCTTCCTTGATGCTCTACTGAAACTTGCTGCTTGCAACTTACGTTTTTACTCAGATTTATTTTTTAATTTTATAAATTTTCCATTAGGGCTGTCAAATCCAAACAACTTATTACCCATCACATATCAGCTTTACATTATATTTTCAAATATGTGCAAAAGGATTTTAAGACAAAGGGTATTTAAAAAAACTAATTTTATGTTTTATAATATATTCAAAATCTGCAGTAGAAGCCAAAAAAGGCATGACACATGACTAAAACCCTAATGCTCAAGTGGCCGAGGCAGAGGGATTAGGAGAGTCCATGGCCGGATTTTGTGCATAGCTGATCTCAGTCTTAAAAACTCAAAACAAATTAAAAAGTGCAATCATACCAGAATCTCTAAGAAATATGGCTTTATAAAGTGTTTGGACTTGATTGCCTGGCTAAACTTGTCCTGATATTGGATTGATAATGACAATAAGCATAAAATATGTTCATTATCCCCAACCTGTTCTCAAACATGTGTGTATGTATTATCCCCTCCTTATTGGCACATTTAAATTTATGTAAAAACTTTTTAAATAAGCTTCAGCTATGCTACAAAATATAAATAATACAAGTATGTTAGCTAGACAGTTGATCAATGTTTTTAATACATGTACTATTTAGAAAACACTTGAGAAGTTCTTTACATTTTTCTCTGGAAGAAGGATCATTCATTGTATTAGACAGTTTGACATCTGGCATGTATAACTTAATCTCATTTTTGTATAACCCTAGGGGACAGTAGATATACATACAGATATATTTTCTTGCCTGGTTTCTGGGTATTTAGGGACTTTTAGCTTGCATCCTTTTTTCTATACCCTATACTGTGGAAGTTAGGAATAATGATAAACCTAGAAAAAGGCCAATTAAAAAAGTTATTGTAATTATGAGTGTCATAATTCAAAAGGAAATAAAAGGCTTCATATGAGTATTTGTTGGGTCTGCCAGATCAAATTGACCACCGCATTGTTACAATATCTTTCTGGCCTGGAAGCAACAGGTTGTCTAATTTTATGTAGGCTGATAAAATATTCTAACAAAATAGATGATAGGCAAGGTTGTTTAACTATTTAATGCCTTTGTACTTGGTGCAGCAGTAAGAATCTGCCTCAGTTGACTAACTCTGCACTCTCCAGGTGTTTTGCATGAGCAATGTAAAGAACATTAGTATTAGCTTGTCGACACCAGAGGTAGAAGCTCAAAGGATTGAAGAATAGAAAACATGAGCAGTTTCTCCCTTTATGCTTGTTTTTCAGTTGTTTGGGAATGATAGTTCATATTTACTTGACATGCTACATCTCGTGCCAAAAGGCAAACATCTGGGCTTGTGTTTTTTTGTCATCTCAGCTGAGCTCCTTGCTAGGGCTATAAGAATTTGTCTGATAGAAACAGGAGCCCAGAAGCTCCTGAGTTGTCTTAAAAAATCCTTAACTGACTCAGCAAATCAGCCTAACACTTCCCCCATCAGCAGTTAAGTTTTTAGGCCATTCCATCTGGACCTGGCCATAGTTATAACCAATTATTTGCCTAACTTTGAACTTTATTTTTATGTCTCCCCATTCCACCCCTGCCTCTGCCCCAAGATTGAATAATCTCAATAAATAAATAACTTGCCTTAGGTATTTCATTAAAGTACCCTAAAGTTCTAAGGTGACAATAATAGCACCTTCTGTTTAGATTTTTGCCTCAGCCTGAAAACTTGATTCAGAGACAAAGGCATTTAAGAAAGAGAGAGTTACTGGCTGTTTGTGAGGCCATCTGGGTTATGTTCTTTCTTCTTATCAGTTCTTGTTAATGTTCATTCTTTGTCTTCTACTAATCATCTAATTTGATCCCAGGCTATGGACCACTGGAAGAGTGTCTGCCCAAAGGTCCATGTGCAAGGCTTAGTCTCCTAAATAGTGCTATTACAAAATACTAGTGACCTATAGGACACAGAGCTTTATGGAACTGAGAGACCTTAGGCCATGGCATCATGTCCTTAGAGGATTATAGAATCTTTGCTCTTTTCAACTTCTCTTTGGTTCCTGGACCAGGATGGAGTGGCCTGCTTTAGCCACATAGCAGCTGCAACATAAACCTGAAATGGAAAACATGGGACCATCCAATCTTCAGGATGAGGTGGGGGAGATAGAACTTGTTCTCCCCTTCCACAATCTGTATTTCCGATTTGACCTCATCTGGTGAGGTTAGACAGTGCATTTTTCCATGCTAAGCTACCTCTCTGGATCTCATTCAGTCTGACCTAGACTCAATTGAAATATTTTACTCTATCTTTGCTAGTTGGCATTGGCAATTTTTCTCATAATCATGTAAAATTGAGCATTCATAAAACATTGTGAAAATATCACCAATCTTGGACCAATCAGGCACTCTCTAACAAAACTCTTACCTTATTCTTTTCTAGACATAGAAATAGGTAACAAAATGTGCATTATAGGACCTGTTTCATTATCTTTCTTGGAAATTTAAAGAGAAATATAAAAGATCTTGCTATAAATTATATGCAGTCACTTTAGATTTGAAATTTATCCAACATTACTGAACATTAGTCTCATCCCATACTCTGACAGAGAGGATGCTTATGGAATACAGCCTTAATGTTTATCCCATTAGTCTGAATCATTTGTAACTGTACACTGTTTCTCCAAGTAATAAGGTTTAAAATTCTTAATTTTCATTACAATTTTTTAAACTGTAACTATTTCACTTTGATTACAGCTTGTATATCTTATTACCCTATATCACCTCTTGAGTACTAGGATTATCAGTATGTGCTGCTTCAGAAGTGCACATTAATATTCTTATATAAATCCAGGACTTTGTGTGTGCCAGAAAAGATCTCTGTCAATTGAACTACATTCTCAGACAACTTCACTGCTTCGAATATCCCTTAGATTTACTGACGTCATAATTTTCCTTATTTTTCACAAGCTATTAAACCATTTAATACTTTTTCTTCTGGGTTTTCTTTGTACCAGGCTCCAAAAGCCTCTTTTTCCTATTAGAAAAATTCATGGAGCACTAAAAGAACATATTGGAAGGTTTTGTACATACAGTAATTCACAGATTTATAGGTTGTCCCAGAGGATTATAGAATGGATCATTTTTTACACTTTGACATATACATAACTATCTGTGTCACTGGGATTTTCACTAGGGCCAGTCAGAAATCTCTGTGAGACCTAATCCACTGTAGTTACTGCATAACCCTGCCTGCCTGTGTTTTCAGAAAAAGCAGGGTAAGGATATTGCATTTCAGACATCAATAGCAAGAGTTCTCTCTAATCTCTTTGTCAATATGATACCCATCTAAGTGACAGCTACATGTCTCCCATTTCTGCTCACTGAAGTTCATTTTTATTAGTAAAAAATATTTCTGATTGCTCTTAGAGTGGAGGAAAGTTGTTTTCTTAGCTATCTAAGACCCTGCAGAAAAATCTGTACCCTAGCTTCAGAGCTATTAGTTACCTTCAGCTTGTTAGTTCTTCTGAGTTTGATATTTGTGGTATATATTTTATATAGAGCATTTAAGAAACTTGGGACATAGAACTGAGGCAATTTAATTTACTGTATTAATAATGAGAAATGAGAATAAAATAATTAGATAATCAAAGTCAGAAAATGAGTGGTAAATTTGCCATGAACTATGTGTCCTTAGGCCTTTGCTGTTGAGGGCAACCTTATAAAATCATACAGATAGACTGAGATCACATAGGTTTATAAGTGGAATTGTCAAAACATAGATGGAGTTATTTCAAACTATTATTCAGTTATAATTAAGGAAATAGCAATGTTCATGTCAATGCAACATCTAACTTGATAGTTAGAGATTTCCACCAGTAGCCACATAGCCTACTCTGTCTTCAGATACCTTTAGGTTTCTGAAGACAGAGATTATACATTGTTGCATAATTTTCTCATTTTCTTTTAAAAAGAGTTTCTTAAAAAACAGTAAAATGCAACTTACAAACCAGGATAAAATGATATCACTTGGAATTTTTATATGGTTGATCACTAAAGAAACTGAGTCTCTGTCAGGGTGTTAAAGTATATTCTCTTTCATCCAGTTCAACAAATACAATTTTACTGAATAACTAACAATACTTTAACATTTTATTCTCCCAGAATGTTAGATTAGACAGGTGAATATTTTACATAATGATAACTTCACTTTACGAATCATTTTGCTCAGAGTATAAACTGCCTTCTTCAAAGGGATGCATTTTCAAATTTCTGATGAAATCAGTGTAGTAAGTTAACTTGCTTTATGTGCTTTATGATGCCATTTTTAGGAGTGCAGTTCATCTCTGTCATTAGTGCAACTGCATTGGAATGTTTATAACAAGATTTGTATTTCAAGAGTTTTATCAGCTGAAGCATTAACCTATTGAGATAAGAAACTGACATAATGTGATTAATATTTATTAAATTGATTTAAGATGGTCAATTAGATTCTGCATGTTGAGTAAGAGACTTGGACAACAAGGAATTACTTACATTTTAAATAATCCTAAATTTACACATTTTGATCATAACTACAGATCTCTTGATGACGTACTTTATTCTACCAGCAGAAAAAAAAAGAACTTCAGATCCTCTAAGAGAAACACAAAGATTTTAATCTCTTGTTTTCCCTTTGATAAACTGAATGTTCATTTTAATGTTCACAAGTTTCAAAAATGTAACTATAGAATAATATTTTATACTTGAGTTTAAATTAATCCCCATTAACTCCCCGACTACAAGTCATACTGTGTACACAAAGCTTATAGTATTTTAGTCATTGTTGACTTCAGGAGCCGATTTTGAATTCATCCAAGTTGACTTTGTTAATTTATTTTTCAGCTCTTATTATTGTATAATAGCAAATTTTCTCTTTGGTCTCCTTTATGAAAGAGATTCATTATTAATATTTCAAATCTAACCACATAAGCCAATAGAAAACAAAAGTAAGGGATACAGAAGAAGAAGACAGACATTAGTGTCTGTATATAATCCCTGTTCTATGTAAAAAAGTGGTTATATTCTGTTCAGTAGAGGTTTGGTTCTAAAAATTTTCAAATACTAAAAGAAGTCTCTAGTGTGAGAGAATACTGCTTTAAAAAAAAAAAACTGAGAAGTGATGGAGAGATTTCTCCATGGTTAGAGTATTGTTTTTCCAGGAAGCAGACCCAAGGTCCTCATTTAGAATCTCTAAGGTCCATATAAAGGCAGGGCTCAGTGAAGACCCTGTTGAAAAGCAATATAGTAGAGAGTTATGGAGAGTTAACCTGATATAATGCTCTGAACTCTGTATGTAGTACACTGTCAAGATTGTCTACAAGCATGTATAAAACACACACACACACATGCACACTTAACAGATTCACAAGTCCCTCAGATGATAAATAATTTTTCTACAATTAAAACTGAAATCTTATGCTGTATATTAATGACTTGCAAGGGAACAGTATCTTCTCTATAATGATACAGGTAGGTTTACAGTCAAACTGATTGAGTAGGGGCCAATGTGAAAAAAAAAAGTCATTACTTTATATGAGTTATTTGTGTTTCTTTTTTTATTTTTTTATTTTTATTTTAATATTATGAACAAAGAAGTCACATTTAGTAAAACATTGATTTGCCAAAGGCAGACAGGACGTATGGGTGGGGCTACTAAGAAAACTATAAAAAGAAGAAGAGGAAGGGGATATGACGGAAGACACAGAGGAAAGAAAATAAAAATGATGGTCTGAGACAAGGTACCAAGCCATGTGGCTAAACAATATAGGAATCATGGGTTATTTCAAGAGTAAGAATTAGCAAGTAACAGAGCAATCAGCTTGTGATGAAGATAAGCCTCTCTGTCATTATTTGGAGCTGAATGGTAGTGGAACCAGCTCAGTGGGACACAGAAACTTCTGGTTACAATGTGCCAGCTCAGTGCTACCATGGACAGGAAATTTTCTTACTGTGAGAGCTCTAGGGCTTAAATGAGGGAATAACTTCCATTATTTAAAAAAAAAATTCTGTCTCTAAGTATGATAATTTTCCTGAGATGTCATTATTATGCATTTGGAAGTTAATAAAAGTGTTAGAGCTATTCACATAAGCAATAACTCAAACAGTTTCCTCATTTGCATTATTGTTGGGTGACTGGTATCACTATTAGACTTGTCTTTCATTTTTCTTTTATGCAGAATGAACATGCTGAGTTGCTTTGGAATTGAGGCATCTGTCTTTATTCTCAAATGTGTTTTATTTTTTGAATTCAACAAAGATAGGAGAACTGGGGAAATGTACTTAAACAGTCATTTTCCAAATATAACAATAAACCATGGGCATGTAGATTGACTTAATAATTGTAAATATATGTGCCTAGGATCATAATTTCTCTGTGGTTTTTGTAGACACAGGTTTCTACTCATCATTCCACTTTCCCAATTTGTTTCTTTTGTTCTTATACTTTTATTGTCTTGGCTTATTTCAGCCTTGTAAATTCTGCAGAAAATACATTTGAAGACAGGCAGGCTTGTTGCTGAGCTCAGTGAATAGTTAGTCTGAGAGAATTTCTAAAAAACAAAGGGAAATATGTTAAAAAGATTTTACCTAATTCTGTTTCTATGCATAGGTTATTCAATGAGACTTTTGGTCACATTGATGGGCAGTTATTTAGGGAAGACTTACTATTAATAAGCAGAATTTTTTTAAAAGCAAAGTCATATCATTTATAAATTACTGGATGAAAATATTTACCTCTAGTTATCTCACAGAAAACTAACCAGAGCACTGAAGTTTTTCAAAAATATGTATAAATGGAAGTATTGCAACTGAAGATCCAAAAACAGTCAGTGGATACTTCTGGGGAGATTTATCTTGATCAAGTATTACCAAGAACTTCAGGCAAACTCTTGCATCATGTCAGGAACTATTAAGAGTTTTATGTATATAAACAAAATTTATGTTAAGATGGACAGGTTGATATTTCTTTGACTTCTAAGACTTGAGAGAAAGAGGTAGGAAGGTTATTTGAACACAACCATTTGAGACCAATAAAGGCAACGTAAGTGGACTCTGTTTCCCCAAATGCTTTACTGATTTAGTTCATTTGTTTACTTACTCACTTTAAGTATTTATCAAAATGAAAACAGAGTCCTCTTACTTCCTTTTTTTTCTTCTGAACATAATCTCCTTTTTAAAAATTGTATGATTTTAGTGCATCTACCCTCTCCTCATAGAGCCATAGTAAATTTCTCAGAAATTGAGACACTGTCCTATCCAGTCCAAAGCAAAACAACTAGTAGTCAACTTTTCCCATCAGGCTAAGTGGATCTTGCAGCTCCACCTAACTCACGGACCTATTAAGAAGCATTCGTGATCACCATTAAAACCATGTGACCTCATGCAGAAATCACTAAAGGTTCCTTGGATTTAAGCAGTGTTAAATTTTCAGAACATTTAAACAGTTTAGGAAGATCTGGTGTGCAATGTCATTTGAGCATAGACGAGTATAGCCATGCATTTTGAAACTCTAAAAAAAAGGGATTTGAAGATTTTTATTATGAAGAAACAATTGTTTGAAGATAGGTTTAACATCCAATCCTGATTTATGCATCACACAATCTATATACTTTTTGTAATATTCAAAAGAAATGAACAACTATGTATATATAGAATGGAATGAATCATCAAAATTTAAGTTAGTGTTTGCTTTAAAGCTCTATAATTATAATTAAATAATTTCAGGACCAAAATTTCTGAAAACTATTTATGGAAAATACAATTCAAAATTAAGACAATATAAGTAGGTAGAGCCATACTAGACCATGAGCCAAAATAAAATGATATTGATCCTATTCCAAATTAATTTTTATTTTTGATGTCCCCTTAAATTTTGGCCCCAGATATATCTCTCATCTTATCCTACTTTTGACTTGTTTTTGATTTAGTTAATTGAAATGGTGAAAGAATGGAAACTTCTCAATTTAAGGGGGCAAAAACTCTAGCCATTTAAAAGCCAATAACAGCTATTGCTAATTTTGCCAGTGTTGACCCAAGAGAACAATTCCTCCCTCTTCATGCTGCCTCCCTCTCTCTTTTCTGTCTTTTCTTTGCATTTCCTTGGCAATGTTTTCATCAATATGAAATTTGGTGAGTAGTTGGTGTTACGTTTCAGAGTATCTGATATCTCTCAAATAGGTCTAATAGCTCATGTCTTCAAACAGAAATGAAGAGTGAGGTTCAGAGGACTTAGGAGATTTTGAAAAATTTATACAAAATGCATATATTACCAGGTTCACCAGTAGAACTTAGTTTCATCCTGGGCTTTGTTATTTTAAAATGAGTTTTCTTCTCCACCCTGCCACAACCATAAAACTCATGTGGTTGAATCCATATGGGCATATAAAAACTACAATCCTGTGGCCAGTTCTGGGGCTTTGAATAGGGTTAAAAAGTGTTTTTTGTTTATTTGTTTGTTTGTTTCTATGACTAGGTTAAGAAGATTAGTATAGTTTGTGCTTCTACTTAAGATTTGTTGTACTTGGTGCTTATTTTTCTAAGTCATTGGCACAGAGATACAAAAATATGTAGAGCAGGCTTCTCAAATCATCTCAGCTACATGCCCGGATACTGTGTTACCATAAATTCAAAAGTTACCACAAAAATTCCAAAATTGTCTACCAATGTAAATAGACTGATATAAAGATGGTGATATGATTTGTTTTATATTTTGATCTTTTATAAATTTTATCTCATATGGAACATATTTTTATCCCAACACCTTACTGTCATGGCCAGAACTAGTGTGACAGGCCTCAGATGCACAGGTCATGGAGACTTGAACTTGACCTCAAGGACAAGTGCCTCCCTGAATTCCACAACCCTGTGGTCTCCCTCCAACCTTTCTCAGTTTTCATAGTTTTTGCATTGAATTCTTGCCTGACAGAATATTTGAGAAAATATATTACTCTAAAGCAATTTTATATTCTAAGACAATTTTAGTTTCTGACTTGAAATGGTACAGTAATATTATATAATATCAATTACATTTTAGTCAGAATATCTATTTTAAGTATCCAGTCCCTAAATATAAAGGTAGTATGATGTTCAGTCACATTTCTGTCTATATTTGATAAGTTACTAGAGACCTCTTAAATTCTTCAGAAATACCTTATCATATGAGAAATATCTTAATCTTCTGGATTCAATAACAAGGCTTTAGCTGGACTTTGTACCGGTCTTTCACATTTCACATTTGTATTCAAATGACTGCTCAAATAAAACCTTTGCTCATATTTTCTTTTCTAAATTTTATTCTATTTATATGCCATGCACACATACACACACAGATATGGTACGTATACTATATAATATAATATATATTTGTGTATATATGGTATAGGTGTATATATGAGTATATATAATATACACATATGAGATGTAATGGTATAGATGGTAAAATAAGAACCATTTGTAAACTTTTACTATCTGGAACATCTGCTAGTTACTATTATCCTAATAGCAAGTCTAAAAATATAATTCATTGAATTTCTTGTTTCAGTTTATTTGTTGGATTTGAGCCAGTACCTTACTATGTAGCCAAAGCTACTCTTGACCTAACCTCAGTGCTCCCCATCAGACTTCCAGTAGCTAAGATAACAGGTGTACTCCACATTTCCTGGCTTATTTATTGCAATTTTTAATATTCCATATTTTATGCCTGATTTTTCCTTAAGGAGCACAGAGTTTATGCTCATAGTAAGTTAAACTTCATTTACAACACTTAAAAAAGTTTTAATGACAAGTTGTTGAGCTGTGTATGTTCACATAGATGCATGTGTATCATAATTTCCTCAGCAAATCTCACTTGGGTTTACCTAGTTTTAGCTCAATTGTCATATGGTTCTTGTTCTGCAATTGCTAGATACTGATTTATCACTTTGCTGCTCTGCTTAATATTAGAATAAATGAGTACAGACTGGTCAAATGCAGTCTGCTTCAGCTTTGGTAGTCCATTTCAGTAGCTACAACCCACACAAGGCAAACACCTCTTAACTACCTCATCAAGGTTTACACTTGATAGCATGTGTCAGATCTCTTCTTTTTGAAGTTTGAACAGCATCCCACTGTACTTAGAGATTGCTGTTTAAAAATCCACTTATCAGATCAAGCAATTGCATCTCTTTGCTGTATTTATATATGTATCTTCCATAAAGATTACTCTTCTATTTTTGTGCTAGAACTCCAATAGATTCTGCATTGCACATATTTTAAAGTAACATGGAAGATTGAGTAGTAAGCAGTAACTCTCACTGAACAGAGAATGAAGTGATGTTGGCCTGACACCTCTAGAATGATTTTGTGTGTTCCACATGACTTGAGAAATATGAGGTTAGGTCACTTGCAATGACTCAGAAAAAAAGAAGCAAATAGCAAAGGTTAGGTATTCTGTGTGCATGAAAGCAATGCATGCTTTAGTTAGCAACTAAGCCCCTGGGTGACTGTGTTGTCACGACCAATGCTTCAAGGTCACAAAGCTTTTGTATTAAAACATAATATAAACTCTTATTTTTATTCTTCCTGACACAGGTAACCTTAAAACCCAAAAGAAAATATAAAGAGGTTGGTGGGAGAAAACTGGATCTGCCAGGAGTGGAGACTGAACTAAGAAATATTGGGACAGTGGGACCATGGGACTGCTTGCCACCTGCCCAGGGAGGGGATGGGGAGTTGGGGAGAAGAGAGAATGAACTGATGTGTTGGGAGGGGTAAGGGACCTTGAATAAGGATATACAAGGATAGAAAGTGTGACTTCTTTGTTCATAATAATAATAATAATAAAATAAAAAAATATAAAGAGAATAGGGGTATACTCTCAGTTGAAAAAAAAGTCAATTAACCTATTTTTAAAAAGATATAAAAAATACATATTTTTGCATATTATAACATAGTATATAATAATATAAATATTATATAACTATATTAATGAACAAATGTATTTGTAATAAATAAAATGTAATATATTAGTTCCACTTCCCCTTTCTTTTTCTCTAAGCTCTCCCATATTTTTTCTTCATCTTCTCCCATATCACTCCCTCTCAAATTGACAGCTCCATTTCCTTTCATTATTGTTACTACACACACACACACACACACACACACACACACACACACCCCTGCACATGCATAAATATTAAATACATTTTGCTGAGTCTGTTTAGTATTTCTTGTCTGTGTGTGATTTGGAGGCTAATCACTCTGTATTAATAGCCTATTGAGGGGTTTATTTTTAGGAGAGACTAATTTATTCTCTCTCTTTCAGAAATCATTACTTTACTATAGTTCTTTGTCTAGGAGTGGACCCTGTGAGCATTCTCCTTTCCAAATTAATATGTCTATTGATATTGTGGTCTTATTTAAGCAGCCATATTTTTGAGCTATCATGGGTGCAACTTCCCTTTTAATTTTAGGATACACAATCTCAAAGCAAATTTTCTGGTCCTCTAGCTTTTAGTTTCACTCCCACTTTGTGATGTTCCTGAGTCTTGGCTGAAGCAATTGCATTATACATATATCTACTGGGGCTTGTCTCCCCATCATCCGCTGATTCTTACATCATGACCAGTTGTGGCTGTGTCTAATAGCCTGTCTGCTGCTCTGAGAATCTTCTTTGATGATAGCTGAGAATGACCTTTATCTGTCAGTATAAGAACACATTTTAAAATGTGGTTAGGAATTATGCTGATGTAGTAAAGTCGCAATAATATTTTCCTCTCTAAGATCTAAGACCACCCTAAATATTTAGCTAAGTTTCTATTAACAGATACAATTTTCCTCCTGCTGAGTTGTCTTTAAGTTCAAATAGGCAACAGTTGGTCATCATCAAGATATAAATGTCATTATTTCAGCTTTAGGAATTTCTTAACAAGCTAGTTATTATTATGGTTCATAGGTGTCACAGATGGATAAACCTATCAATTGCTTCTCTCCCATGGCTGCTGGTTCATAAGTGTCACAGATAGATAAAGCTATCAATTGCTTCTCTTTCTTGGCAGCTTGCACAGTACTTTCAAGTGCAATGCAAGTTGGACTGCAGGAAGGACACTTTCAAGCTTGATAAAGACCAAAGCTTCTGATTCTTGTGTCTGAAGTGTGTATTTCTTCAGCAATAGGAACTTACTTTCAGCTTCTGAGATGCAACCACAGGCAACATCAATAGCCTACATTGTTTGGTGGTCACTTGAAATAATCTGGCCAACAGCTTGAATTGTGATTTCTCAGGCATGCTATTGAAGTTTTAGTTTATGGTTGTTTTGGGGAGTATTGTCAAATTAAGCATAACTTCTTTGAAATATATGTATGTTATTTGTATTGTATATAACCTTAGGTAAATATGCAATGGCATTTAAAAGATCAACTTTTATTTTTATTGATGTGAATGTTTAAACGTCTGAAGGTGCATACCATATGTGTTAGTGCAGGCCAAAGGAGGGCATCTGATGCTCTGAACCTTGAGTTATACATGATTGTGAGTCAGGAGATATAGTTCTGAAAACTGAACTTGGTTCCTCTGAAAGATGATCAAGTATTCTTCTCTACTGTGAAAGGCAAACATTTTTTTTTTAAAGTCAGTTTCTAAAGTTTGATGAAGAACTCTCTGACTAGGCAACTAAAATCATTTTTCTTTAAGTAAAAGTCTTTATTGATTCTTAAGTGCTTTGTACTTCAAGCATTTGAGTCTATGTCCTTTTACTTAAGATGCATGATAGAATTATTGACCTATCCTGATTCAATCTCACAGCCACACAGTCTGGCACAATCATATCTGATGGGAAAGGCAAAAGTCTAAACCCAGCACAGCTGCTTGACAAAGGTCCAATATTGCTGAGCCACATGATGCCTGCTGTGCCACTTTTGGTTTTCATCTCTGCCTTTAACATACTTGGGGGACTTTTAATATTTATACAATTTGAAGATATTGTATTGATAAAAATTTTATTTGAATCATTTGTGTTTTCTCCAAGGACTACTGATTCTAAGCTTCCCTAGAAAAGTCTTGAGCATACTACCCATCCTACTTTTAGGGAGACATCATTATCTACTTGAAAGTCTTTCTTATAGTTTGGACATTGTGATACACATAAAGAATCCAGAGGTCTCTTTATGAGTCTATGAAATAGTATAAAAATATCTGTTCCTGTATTTACTCAGGAACAAGATAATCAAAACAAAGTAAACTTTAAAAGGTCAACAAGATTTGGTAAGCTAGGGGAGCTGTCCGCAGATCAGATTACAAGCATCTTCCTACTATACACTCAGGTAATTACCTGGCATAGACAGCAACAAAGTTAGATTATTGGAATTTACCTCTGCCATACACAGTGGCTTATGTAAATGGAAAAAGAAAGGTGTAGAAATTTGATAAAAGAATGAGGTGCCTCAAATAGTTCCATTCCCTAAAGTCTAATCTTTCAAATATATAAGCCTATGTGGCCATTCTATTCAAACCACCACAGGGGTGTTTTTAATCAAAGCTTGAAATCTGGTTCAAAAATATTAGTTTAACGAATTTTGCAAGCACTTTGTATACCTTTAAAACAATGTGCCATGAAAACTGGAAAATTTCTTTTTTAGGTAATCCTCAGTTGAATGGCAGGTTCATAGCACTTCATGCAGAATGATTAGGATAAGAATGATTGTGATCACTTATCCAGTGATTTTCATTGGAGCAGACATCCTAGTAGATATGAAAATTATCCATATTAAGCCATCACTGTATATTTCATAATTCTAATTTACAAAGTAATGATTTATCAAAATATCTATCATGTATCAATTTTTTATTTAACAAAATTAACCATAAAGCCCCCCAAGAAGTGGAAAATTTATTGTGAAGTTCTATAGCTTCTGTTTTCAATACCTATTTTAACATGATAGAAGATTATTAATCTGTATAGTTTTCATGCTGTGTTATTTAGTTCTGTATCTTAATGATACCTTAGGAATAGGAACAAATACTCCAGAAAAGGGAAAGAAAGACATCAATTTCATCAGAAAATCTTTTCTTGACATTTGGAGTTCAGCTAAATTTTGAATCATGAGGAGAGTAGGTTCAAAACCACAAGAAAAGGATTTTGGCAAATTATACCATAAAGGATGTGGCCAGTCCAGAAAACCATGTTAACACATTAGTGGTATGTGTTCCATAGTGGGGTTTATTTTCTTCTCCCTTTGTTGTGAGCCCCAGGCAGCTGAATTCCCACAGGAGAGTTCACATTTGCTTGTCATATAAACTTCAGCTCCAATGTAGCGAGGATGAAAGTATCTCTGAGTCCCCTCAGCAGCGTTTTTCCCACTTCATTTGACAGGAGCACTCCATCACAGCAATCTTGGCTCCTTCCTGACTCCCAGAGTTATAAATCTCCACACACCACAAGGTCAACTGCAGATGAAGTGCAGGGGCTGCCAGAGGTGCTGACAGCTCCATCTTTTCTGAGGCAACAGGAAAGCTTGGTCTTGCAATTCAGTTGCAATCTCCGTCCAAGTGTCAAATGTGCTTTCATCTTCAAGTGTGTGATGATGATTGTGGACTATGTTTCTGTAGGTCTTAACTGTATTTCCAGAGATGAATCTAGTAATATATGTGGTCCTCTTTTCAAGTTTCTGAAATTGTAGACAGAAGAAGCATCTATCGTTGCAACAGACATGAATATCAGGGAGAAATTAAATCCTGAAAGTCACAAATGTGTGTGTGTGTGTGTGTGTGTGTGTGTGTGGTGTGTGTGTGTGTGTGTGTGTGTGTGTGTGTGTGTGTGTGTGTGTGTGTGTGAGAGAGAGAGAGAAAGAGAGAGAGAGAGAGAGAGAGAGAGAGTCAATTTTCTTTATTCTAAGATGCCATTTTCTTTTGGAATAATGTCTTTTGAAAAACAATGGCTTTAGAAACTTCTTTAATTCTTTGTATTGTGGTTCTTTTTTATTTTAGACTTGTTTTGTAAAATAGATGTTTTATAAAGGTTACACTAAAGTATGGAAAATTAAACTTTTAAGATGTTTTCTGTGTTAAAAAAATGTTACAGGAATCCCAAGACTAAGAATTGACCTTCCCTGAAAGTTAATACATAATTTAAAATATACTAATCAAAGAAATCAAGAGGAGAATATTATTTTAAAATAACAAGAAAAAAAGTTAGCAAAAGATATAGTCTATTAATTAAAGATGGCCCTACCACAACCTTCACCCACCAAAGTAGGAGGGAAGTAGGGAAAAATTATATCTCAGGTATCCACAGCTGGACTAATAACACTGAGTAGAAAGACAGAAAATTATACAAAAGAAAATAAGCCACACAGAGGGTACAAGGAAATTATACAAAAGAAAATAATGCCTAGGGGGTAAAAGCATTAAAAATTACCACTGGATCCTAAGCTATTGAGTGGAATTGCACCTGTGCACAGTACTCAATCTTTGAACAGGTCCTTCCAATCATTGTCTCAATACACTGACATTATACTCTTCAGATCTTTCCCAGTGGTGGAATAAGTGATTCTTCAGTTTGCTTTTGTACTATAGCCAGTGTGATAGTTCCTATGGCAAGCTTTACTAGATTAGAAGAAAAATCCTAAGTGAGATAGTAGCCACCTCTAAGATATTTTATAATATTTGTGGGGATGCTTTAAATGTTTCTAGGCCCAACCCTCATAGATCAATTCTGGAGGAGCATAGGAGGAGAAAAAAGGAGTGGAGCAGTGGAGTGGGTTGTTAGGTTATACCAACAATTTCCCAAGCTTTCCATGGGACTATACTGTGCAATAAGAATAAGTACCAGCAAAAGCAAAGTGGATGAGAACATAATACAGACATAGAAGGAGGAATCACAGTAAGTGTTACATGTAGAATGCCAACTGTCCATGAACCTACAATGGGTTCATTTTATATTCTTCTCTATTTGAACTGGACTTTGTTGTTGGCCAGAAAATTAGAAAATGGAATACAAGAACTGTTAATTTTTTGTACTTTATCTTAGGAGTCCTACTCAATGGAAATAATATTATATTTAACCACTGAAATACAGAAGGGCTTTGACAACAATATTTAGAATTTTATGGAATATTCAGTAATCATTTACCACATAGCCACAGCTGAAGTCTGTTGGAAAATCTCTAGCTTATAGAAAAGCAGTTTCTTGCTGAGTAATACTCCATTGTGTAAAGTTACCACAATTTTTAAGTCCATTCTTCAGCAGAAGAGCATCTAGTTTGTTTTCTAATTCTGGCAATTACAAATAATACTGCTATGAACATAGTTGAGATAATGCCCTTGATGTAAGAATGTACATCCTATGAATATATACCCAATAATGGTATTGCTGGATCATTGGGTGGATTGATTTTCAGTTTTTTTTTTTTTTTTTGAGGAACTACCATACTGACTTTCAAATTGCTATAAAAGTTATTATTCCTAGTAGCAATGGAGGAGTGATCACTTTGCCCCACATCTCCTCCAGCAAAGGTTGTCATCTGTGTTTTTGATCTTAGCCATTCTGACAGGTATAGGGTGGTATCTCAGAGTTGTTTTGGTTTGCATTTCTCTGATGACTAAGGATGTTAAATAATTCTTTAAGTGTCTTTCAGCCATTTGAGATTCTTCTGTTGAGAATTCCCTATTTAACTCTGAACCCCAAGTTTTAATTGGATTATTTATTAATTTGGCATCTAGTTGCTTGAGTTCTGTATATATTTTAGAGGTCAGTCCTCTGTCAAATTATGGATGGTGAAGATCTTTGCCCATTCTGTAGGCTGTCGTTTTTGTCTTATTGACCATGTCCTTGGCTTTACAGAAGCTTGTCAATTTCAGGAGGTCCCATTTATTAATTGTTGTTCTTAATGTCTATGCTACTGGTGTTATATTTAGGAAGTGGTCCCCTGTGCCAATGCATTCAAGGGTATTTCCCATTTTCTTTTCTATCAAGCTCAGTGTAACTGGGTTTATGTTGAGGTCTTTGATCCACTAAAACTTGTGTTTTGTGTAGGCTGATAGTCTGTAATTTGCAGGCAAATGGATGCATCTGAATAGCATCAACCTGAGTGAGGTAACACACACAGAAAGATAGACATGGTATATACTCACTCACAAGTGGATTTTAGACATAAAGCAAAAAATACCCAGGCTACAATCCACAATCCAGAGCAGCTAGGTAACAGGAGGAACTTAAGAGAGACATCCATGTATTCCCCCTGGGAAGGGGAAATAGAGAAGATCTCTTGAGTAAATTGTGATCATACTTGCCAACGAGCAAAAGGAACTGGGAACAAATCATGAGAAAAACATGGAGGAATGAGAGGAGCAACAGAGAGGGAGAACAAAGAAGTAGTTACCTTAATAAAGAAAGCGACTGTGGGATACAGAGAAAGCTGGTGCAAAGAAAGCACCCAAGAACACATAAGGTGTCCCCAGCTAGGTCTCGAAGCAATGAAGAGGGTGCCTAAACAGGGCTTCCCCTGTAACCAAATGAATTGTCATTATAGAACCTTCATCCTGCAACAATGGAGGCAGAAGCAGAGATTGATAGCAAAGCACCAGGTTGAGCTTCTGGTCCAGCTAAAGAAAGAGAGGAGAAAGTATATGAGAAAAGAGATCAGGATCATAAGGAGGAGACACACAGATAAGGCTGACCTGAGAAATTGGGAGTTCACTATTTCTGAATGACAGCCGAGGGACCTTCTGGGAGAGGAACTAAACTCTCCGAATGTAGATAACATATTAATGGCATGGGAAGTTTGTGGAGCCTCTGGCAGTAGGACCAGAGTTTATTCTTGGTGCATGAACTGGCTTCTGAGAGCCCATTCCCTACAGAAGAACACCTAACTCAGCCTTGATACGGGGGAGGGGAGGGATTCAGACCTACCAGCTCAACTTAGGATTCCTTGCCCTCTCTGAAAAATGAATGGGTGGTAGGATTAGGGGGAGGCTGAGGAAGAATTTGAGGAGGGGAGAGAGGGGGAGCAGTGGTGGGTATGGGGAAAATTTTTTAAAACAATAAAGATAATTTAAAAAAGAATATAGAAAATAAAAAAGAAAAGCAAGCTCCCACTGTGCTGTCTACTAATCTAATTACAAACAAAATCTCTGATTCTAGAGAACATAGTGCAAATAGACAAGACTCTCATTAAATCAATGAAGCACTGTGCTGAGATACAGATGTACACTAAATAAAAGTTTATTAAATTACATATTTATTATACATATGGAGGTTTTTAAATATTTTTTAACATACAGATGTACACTAAATAAAAGTTTATTAAATTATACTATATATATATACATATATATATATATATATGGAGGTTTTTAAATATTCCCTCATGGTTAAGGTAGCAAGAAGTGCAGGTAGTTCTTAACAAAACAGGAAAATTTCCAGTGACAGATACTCAGTATTTCATTATTTTATAAAGGACAGCACAATCATGAAAGTATTAGGGTAGCTCTGTGAAAGGATGCTAATCCTTAGAGGAAACCAAATTCTTCATCTGTTTTTGACAGTGCTCTTGTCAGAGAATTTCAGCAGGTACAACACTGACAGTGCAAACTAATATCACACATCAAGTTTTTGGAAAAATGACTTTTGGGTCACATGTTTGGGAAGAGTCTTAGCTCTGGTTTCTGTTGAACATGGTTGGGCCTGCTGGGATTTAAATCCTTTGATGGGTCATTAAACTTCACTGAACTTATTAAAACTATTAAACTACAATAGGTCCAAGTATTTTATGTCAAATGTGATATTGATGTTTAAATGAAAATGCCAGAAATATCGTCAAGTTTCCTCAATCACTTTATAGCTTTTAGCACTTTCATCATTTATTATTTTCATGTCCTGAGAACCTTTAAATTATTCTACAATGTAGAAGACAGGAGTACTAATTATTTTGGTATTATTATTATTATACCTTGATGCATATGTGAAATTATCACTCTACTCTGTAACTATGAATACATAAACACCCACCATGTTGATATATGATGCAAGAGGGTGAGACAGGTGGAAAATATGAAACTAAGAATATTACTTGAAACATGAGCATTATCTGTGCCTATTGAAAGACTTTGTGTATTATAAATTGGTTTCTCAACATGAAAGTTAAAGGTTGAATAGAAAAGTATTTTTCCTGTGAGTAGATCTGAAGTATGCAGTAAGGCACTTGTAGATGTATATTGAAGCTATGATAAAAGGATTTTTCACTTCAAAATTGAAGTATTAATTTTTTTACATGAGTAGATTAAGGGACTTACAACCTGTCATATGTTTTTGAGTGAAATGTTTTATTATAGCTTTAAACAAGTTTCTTGTGCTCAGTTTGGAGGTAATCTTTCCAAAAAGCAAATTCAACTTTAACATAAGTCTACAAATATGTCATTGAAGATGTGATATGCTTACTAATACAATGCATTCATATCAAGGTTTCTATTTAAAAAATCAAAATTAACAAAAAAAACAAGATGGAATATGAACTGTAAGCACAGAATATTCTGTTTGATATCAAAATCTTCAACAGATATCAAAAGACCCCAAGATATCAGTACTAAATCACAATAATAAAGATAGGAATTTTCGTAGTTTGTTAAATGGGGTCCAACAAAGAGGAACCTATTCATGAAGTGAAGGAGCATTTCAGTATTTCTAATAAAGCAGGGAAGAAATATTCTTCTCATTCTAAAGTCAATGAGGGGATAATGATATTTTTTGTGAAAAAGGTTAGATGGTTACTAAAATAGGAAAATATACAATTCAGAATTTCCTGTTGTAGAACGTTTGTCCCGGCCCATTGTGGGTCTGGGAGGTTTGTGACCTGCCCGCGGTCGTGAGGGGGGGATAGGGGGGTAGGGGCTGTTGGAACCTGGTTTTGCATGCCCGCGGCTTATGTCCCCCAAAGAAATGAAATCACACGCTTATATCTTTTACACTGTTTGATCCATATCTTAAGCACATTACTAGCTAGCTCTTTCATCTTAATTTAACCCATTTCTATTGATTTGACTGCCACGTGGCTCCCAGCCCATGGCTGGCCGGTACCTCTACATGTCTGTTCCTCTTGGGGGTCTGATGGAGAGTGACTAACTCCACCCTTTCCTACCTGCCTGGCTGCCTCTGATTCTCCACCCACTTCTAATGTGCCTTACATGGGCCCAAACAGTTCTTTTATTTACATTATACAGAGAACATTCCACCACAATTTCCTGTCTAGAAAATTATGATAACTACAATGGATATTTTTCCCATCACAACTTAATAAACATAATCCCTAACTGACACATTGACAGACAAACCTGAAATAGATAATTTCTCACTGAGACAGTGTTTTCAAGTGGTTCTATAATGTCAAACTAAAACCAACACAATAAATATTTGATGTAGTCACCCACCTTATTTTTGTATACACACTAAGATAATTTTTTTAGAATTCATATATACATGTTAGATTATATAAACACATTGTTTATTTTATGTTAATTTTAGAAAATAATAAAATAAAACCATTTATTCTAAAATCTGAAATTTGGTACCAAGCATCTTTCACTGATATTTCTGATAAAAATTTACATTTGAAAAGGGCTGAAGAGCTGGCTCAGAGGTTAAGAGCACTGCCTCTTCTTCCAGAGGTCCTGGGTTCAATGCCCAGCATCCACATGGTGATTCATAACCATCTATGATGACATCTGGTATTCTCTTCTGTATATTGTATGCATAATGATAAATCTTTGAAAACAAGAAAAGAAAAGGGCACAGAATCTGGCTCTTCTGGTCCAAGCACAGGGGGGCACAAGTATGTGGATCTTTTCTAATTCAAGGCAGCTTCATCTATATACACAGCAAGCTTCATTTCAGCCTGGGTGTCATAATCTCAAAAAAATGTATTTTTAATCTATCAGATAGAATTGCTTTTTATCATAATTATTGAGCTATTTTATTTTTTAATATAAAACCTTATTCTTTTATTGTTTGAATCCCCATATAGCAACTTAACTTTATGTAAATAGATGCAATGAAATGCTAATATCATCTCATTACTATAAAAGGGGTGATATTTATCCCCAGAGAGAGACAGGACAGCCATTACCAGAAAGCAGGTTTACCTCCCTGTGTTTAATTTCTGAGTACCCATTTCCAAGAGCATTTTAGTAATGAAATAGGAGCTCTTCAGAGCTGTGAAACATCAGTTCTCAAGGTACTTTAAAAAAGATTGAAAAGGCAAACAGGAAGGACCATCTGTGGTTGGGGTATATGATATGAGAGAAAAGAAATATTTTCACAAAAAATTATAGAAGAAAGAAAGAAAGAAAAAGGAAAAAAAAAGACAAAAGAGAAAAAAAGCAAACCAGTATTGCAATTTTGGGCTAATGAAAGAGAACAAAGAAAATCCAATACAACTAATTTCAACATTAAAATGAGTTAGAATGGTAAAAGTAAGACAGAATTAAGGTTAAAACTAATTGAGCTATTTCAAATGTGGTAAGTTTGGTTTTAAGAAATTATCAGTCCCAAACTGACATTTTAATTTAAGTTGGGTTTATAAAATCATACCCATCCTTCATGTGTACAGTCATCAGAGTCCTCTGGCAAATCACATTTCACTGAGCTTCAAGCCATCTAGATTATTATAATTTAATTCTCAATGCCATAGGACTGCCACAGTTTAAAGGTGAAGAACCTGGTGAAGAGTTCAACATTTTGCCAGCCTCAGGTTAAGTACCAAGTTTGATCGTTACAATTTTTCTTCTAAGCCAAGAATGTAAAACCACTTTCACTTATATTTGTGAATCTGGTCCAAGCCAGATCATTTAGGAACTGATTTCCCTTGTCTCTTATCTTCGAACATATCTAACCCAGTCATGGAAGGACATGAAAGAGTGGCCTAGAGGAAAGGCTTGGAGCATTGCTGCTTTTCCCCATTGCTCCGCCTTGCACAGTTCTCTGACTCTTATTCGTTCCTTTCTCTATTTTCATAGGTAAAAGCCAAGGAAACAAGAAGAAAAAGAAAATTCACAGATATCTTTCAACTTTCTGTCCATCTTCTCCATTCTTAACCTCATAATTAAACGGACAGAATTAGGACAAAACACTGCTTACTGCAGGGTGTGAAGTTTTTGTTGTTTGTTTATTATTTTTATTTAAGCTCCTCATGAGACTTACCAACAAGAAAGAACTCTTCTGGCTGGTATTTTTGACCCCAAGCACATTCAGCTGTTTGAGAATATTCAAAGACTAAACAATTTTAAAAATCCAAGTGCTACTAAATAAGTCGGAATTTTCAGGACCAGTGGAAGCTGACCCTGACGAGCTCAGACACTGCACTAGAGGGAGGCATTCTACACAGAACCACTCTTCTCTCAGATCAAGGCAAGACCACTTTGTATGCCAGGAAGACTTTCTGTGCTCACTAGTCACATGACTAGGAACTGAGGCTTCCCTGAATCATTCTTTATGAGTTTTAACTATTGTTTACTGTTGTGAAAAGAAATAAAACTAAGATGTGCTATGTGACCATGTCCTAATGTAAAATGAAATGCATTGTTTTTTTCTGATAAAAGCAAAATACATAACAAAATTAAAATATAGTAAAAGACAAGGAACATCTCAATACAATTCATATTATCTAAATCTATCTTTTAAAAATGGTTTATTTTTATGCATATGGTTGTTTTACCATCATGTATGTATGTGCACAAAAGAAGAATTTGTTCAGTCTTCTCGAATGGAGTTATGAAAAGCTGTCAGCTGCCATATAGGAGCTAAAAACCAAACTAAGGTTCTCTTAAAGAGACCTCTCACCTACCATTCTGAATTTATCTTCATAATTAATAAATTTATAGATAATTGTATTCAACTATCATCAAAATGTTCAGCAATGCCTATGATTGTTTCTTTCCTTCTGTTTATTTCTTTCTGTTTCTTTTACTAGCCTATATACTAACTTAGGAGTCACTGTCCTTTGAAGACTGCTAGTTATGTTGCCCATACTTCAGTGGGTGACTCCACTTCTGAGTATAAATGGGGTGTAATAAATTGACTAAGGGGATTATCAGCAATAACAACAAAAATTGAAGGACATAATGTTAGGAGAACTGATATGTATGTGCTGGCAGACATTGGGTAGTATTGAGTAAGTATACTGTATATTATATAAATGTATGAAAATTTCAAGAATTGATAAGATTGCTTTAAAATGGTATCTCATGAATTCTGCCATCATAGGATTTACATATTGATCAACATCATATTTCTGCATGACTTTTTTCATTTTTTAAAGAACTCAGAAAAAACCAACATTTCATTGATTCAGCACAATTTTAATCACATAACTTGAACTTTATAGTAAAGGAATTTATGCCATATGCTGGCTCCATCAAATATAGTAAATATCTCTTTATTAATCTTTTAAATGATGTTTTTTAGCAAAAAAATTGCCTTTTTCTTTTATTCTGCAATAAAAAATGCTTCTCTCTAGCATGAGAGTTAGTATCTAGGCCTGTACTAGTGTCTTCAGTATAGAATACTCTAGTTATATAATTATGTACACCAACATATCACAGCTATATGTAGTAATGCAACAATTTGTCAGTAAACATATTGAATGAGTTTCTGTGTGTTTGTTGATATTCACATAACTGTAAATTAATTATTTCATATTTGGTTAGTAAGAAAGTAACATAAAAGCATTTGTGGAAATGATTGCCTTAGTAAATAAGAAAATTTGTGAGACATGATAGCATACCCTTAAATAAAGGTACCTTAGAAAAGAAGCAGGTGAAAAATGTTAAACTAATTATGTAAAACTTTCAAAATATTTGGGGCACATTTTATCATTTTATTTTGCATTTAGCATTAACTGGGCTTCTTACATAAATTATGACAGTTTAAGTTGAAAATTAAATATCTAAGACGTGGTAAGTACAAAAAATTTTCCAAGATTTACTATTCAAACACAACCAGTTTCAACAGAGTTTGAACGGCATCATAAATGAATATTCATGCCTGTACCTAAATATCTACAAGGAAACTGAAGAATAAATGGCTGTCTAAATCATATTAATTAAATAATAAAAATTATAACAGTACATAAAATATAGTTTTATACATTTCAGTTAGATTTTGGTAACAGTGTTTATATATGTACAGATAAAGAATGTTTTATGGAGAAAGAAACATTTATTTTGGAGAAGTGAAATCATACTGTAATTATTTTACTATTAAAATGTGGTGAGACCTAATTATTCAGCAAAAATAAAATTCTAATGAATCTAACAGTGCTGTTAAACTTTAAGCATTTCATAAAGGTAAGTTTATTAATACCTGAGATATTTTTATTGGGCTAAAGATTGGTTATATTGAGATTAGTATGGTGATGTATTGTATATTTAATACAATCAGCCTGGACTATCAGATAACAAAAGGTCAGATGATGGTGACCCACATCTTTAATCCCATCACTCTAAAGACAGATATATTTCTGTATTTCTGTGAGTTCAAGGCCTAACAACCAAACAGTAGTGGCTTACACCTTTAATCCTAACTCTGCAGTTATAATACACAGTTGACTCTGAAGTGAAAAAACTGGGCAGGGAGGCTATAAGATAGGAGGAGGCAGAGATTCATGTGTCCTATCGAAGCAACCATCCAGACAGGGAAATCTGGAAGATAGAGCATTTACCCTGAGAAGATAACTGCGTGAGTATTGACTGTGATCTGTTTCCTCTCTCTGATATTCCAGTGATCCCCCCCAATATCTGGCTCTAGGTTTTCATCATATACTAACTAGAATTTTGCAATAAGTTAGAATAATTTTGAGTTTCATTTTTACGTACTAACAATTAAATCCTGATACTAAGTATATAAAAGCTAATATATTTTATTAATTTTCTCTGTATTGCATACTTTCTGAAGCAATTTCTACTTCATAAAAACTTTTAAAATTTGCACTCTGTAAAATAAGAACATATGTGCGTAATGGAGTATGTTCAGCTGTGAGGTGTTAAAATTATATTACTTGAGTGAAAATTGTTTAAACTGGTATTGTTGGAATAAAGTAAATAAGCCATATATACGTATATATATATATAAATGCAGAATTTAGTGTGTGTATATGTGTATGTGTGAGAGAGAGACAGGCAGATAGACAGAGACAGAGAAAGAGAGACAAGGACAGAGAGAGAATAATGGAGAAAAGGTGTTCTGCTGAGATTTTTTTTTTTAAAAAAAAAAACTTTTTATTTATTTATTTTTATTTATTTGCCTTAGTGTTTGCCTGGAACTGGGAACTGGAACTACAGACAGCTGTGAGCTGTCATGTGGGTAATGGGAATTGAACCAGGTCCTCTGGAAGAACAATTAGTGCTCTTAACCACTGAGCCATCTCTCCAGGCCCCCTGCTGAACTTTTTTGTACATTTAGCATAAGCAAGGGTCACCTGGGAAGAAAAGCCTCAATTAGAACAATGTCTTCTTTAGAGACATTGTCTTCCTGTAGGCAAGTCTGTAGAGGCATTTTTGTGATAGATGGTTAAGTGAGATGGCCTAGTTGATAGTGGTTGATGCAATCTGGATCACCATGGACAGGTTGTTTAGGGTGTACAAGAGAGCAGGCTGGGTAAGCCATGGGCAGCAAGTGGCATGCCTCCATGACTTCTGCTTCAGCTCCTGGTTCCTGCCTCAAGTTCTTGTCTGACTTCTTTTACTGATGGATTGTCATCAAGACACATAAGCCAACAAACCTGTTTTTCCCAAGTTGCTTTTGGTTCTGGTGTTTAATAATAGCCTTTCCTGCCCTGACTTCCCTTGGTGAGAGATTGTAATCTTTCTTTCTCACAAAAAATAAAAAATAAAAAACAATGACAAGATAGAAAAGGACAAGTAGGAAGAAAGATAAGGGGGAGTCATGAAGGATAAATATCCTGATCGAGGGATCACAAACCCACAAGGATAAGCAGGGGATGTACTCAGGCATTAGTGGACTCTAAACAAAAGCATTCTTATTCATTGAAAGACAATGGGTGAATAAAGAGATTTAAAACACACACACACACACCCCAAAAAATACTTACATTTTATTGCATAGCAGGAATTTGTGGTGACTGTAGTGCATTTGTGGGCATTAGCTCTGACCTACGGTGCTTTCTTCATCTGTAGCTAAGTCTAACCTGGCTTGAGGTGCCTTAGATTTTCTTTATTATGTATCATGTATTTTAGAGAAAAGATACATGGAGAACAGTTATTTTCATTATTTAATATGCCTACATAGGAACAAACTAACTACAATACTGTTAAAATTGAAGCTGTGTTTATCAAGTTTCTCCCTTTAAGGTATCCACATTGCTGTATCTTTTTAAAGAAATTTCAATGCAAATAGGTTTTTTATATAGTAATAGATATTAATAAATAGATAATAAAAATATATAAAAAAGAAAATGCCATAGAACTTTTTTTACAATTATAAAGTTATTATGAAATGAAATAAAATTAGTTCCTTTCCGTAATCTCATTATTCATACTTACTTGTCTAATTTAGTATTTTATCATGCCTCCTTTTTTCTTTTACTATAATAATGTATTTATAATTTATTATGTTGACCACTTTTCCAGTAGACACAGCAATCATCTTATTTTCATTCTCTAACTTTTGAGATCACAAGTGTGTGCCATTAGAGACTTTTGGAATTCATTTTTTGTTTGACTGAAACAAATATTTAGGGTGTATTGTTAAAAATAAAGTTCATTGCTACTATATTATGAGGAATTTTGTTAGAGTTTTTCCCTGATTATTAATGTACAGCACTTTATTTTGAATGTAAACACTTGGTATCTCTTACATGCTAGACCTAGTATTAAAAAAAAAAGCATACATACTTCAAAAAAAGAAATTCTGACCTAGAAAACTTTAAATTGCATAATCAATAACACATGGTATTAAACATAAGAATAACTGAGCCCCGGCACTTATGTGTGTTTAAAGAATGTGCCAAAGATTAGGAAATGAAGCACAGAATTAAGAAGTATCATGGTGAGAAAAAGAAGCCAGACTCAGTGCAGTCCCTAGTAAAATGGGCAGATAAAGAAAGGGCAGAGCAATTACACCTGGGCTGCACTTAGAGGACCAGCAGGCAAAATTTTATCCCCAGGAAGTGGTAAAATTGGATCAGTCAGTTTCAGCCTCATCACATTTTACCCCAGATATTTGATCTCAATGGTCAGCGCTCTTCTGACACTGAAAAGTCTTTTTATGTGATGTTCCCACTCACATTTGAGATAACTGCATTACAGAGTTAATTGTTTCTTATCAAGAAGGGATTTGGAACATGCATTTCCATATTAGTAACAAGATATATTATAAAAATTATATGACACACTTAAAAATGTCTGCCAGTTTTTTTTTTTACACTTAAATAACTGGCTACAAATATGATTCCAGAATGACACCTAACTTTTAGCACCTAGGGATATGATTCTGTGCATTTTCATCAATAAATGATGCTTTGTATAAGCATAAGCACAGCTTGGTCTTTAGCATGTGTAAATTACTTGCTGTTTCTCTTGTGTGCCTGAAGAATTTCAGATTATCTTTCAAAGTGAAGACAGTAGGTGAGGGTTATGATGTCAGTGAACTACCCTCCTTTAGTTTCTCTTGAATGACTGTGTACCCTTTTACCTGTGGTGTGACTTTTTCCAAGGGTGTTTTAACTATGGTTTGTCAGGCTTCTTATTAACCCCTTTACTTCAGAACAGTAGATATGTCTTTATCACATTATTTGTCTTTCGTTTTTAATAAATTCATTCTTCTTAACATATATCTTTGCCACATTTGAGCTGATTTGTATGCACATATTACCAAGTTGTAGCTTTATTCTGTTTCTTTCTGATTTCTTTCTTCTGTACTAACTTGATTAGCATTTCTATTTTTATAACTCTGAAATCTATATTTTATTTATATGCACTGAGTTGCCATTTTGCTTTGTAGTGCTCGTTTTCTGATTCTGGCAGTCTAGAGTTTATAGAATGAAACACTACTGTGTCCTTGTCCTTTGGTTCTCTAATTCATGTTCAGTTTGAAACTGAAGCTTTTGTTTCGTTTCTTTCATTGTGTTTAAAATGTGCCCTATGTGTGTGTATGTGTATGCATGTATGTTCATGTGTGTCTGCGTATATACCTATTGATTCTGAAAATAAACATGGATACATTATTTTTCATGGCAATAAAAAGCCTTTTATGTAGGATTAAGCCAAAGGTTTTTAGTGGAAATAGTATTCTAAGTAGGTGTGGCTGACATACTCACCATGGTCTTCATGAGAGGCACCTACAAGGGAGTAAATCAGAGGCCACTCAGAATCCATTTAAGATAAGCCAGCAGATACTGCTGCAGGGCTATTTTCTGAACATATCAATGTAAACAGTAACTAAGATGTCAGAGTGCCTCCACTAGCTGGTGATTTTCTGTACGAGCACAGGAATTGAAAACAGGAAGAGAAAACTCTTTCTCTGATTTTGTATAAATCATTTTACTATGAGAAGAGCTAGTTTTATTTTGCACTATTAAAAATATAAACTAAACACTCAAGGCAGGAAAGTAGGTAGGTAGATTTACTGCAGATCTTCACCTATCCTTCTCTCCTTGGAATCCAATGTCTCAGCCTCCTGTCCAGCTCTGCAGCAGACCACCTGCAGCGTGTGCTGCATCATTCTGTTGTCTGAGATAACAATGACTACATACAGGAGATAACAATAGTGAACTCACAACCAACTGTGGATATTTGATAGGTATTTAATAAATCCTGGGATATCAGAGAGACCACACAGTCAAATCCTAGGCAAACAGCTCAGAAAATCCTTGATCTTTGAAGACAAGGATAAACAGCTGAGTCAGTCACACATACCTTTAATCCCAGCACAGGGAAAACTGGGAGTGGAACCAACATCGTTAATCCCATAACTCCAGAGACAGAACTTCTTCTGTTTCTGTGAGTTCAAGGCTACATGCCTTTAATTCTAACCTGGATGGGACAGGGTATATAAGGGCTTGTAGAAACCAGGCAGAGACAGAAGCAACTCGCAGAAAGGACAGGGAGAAGCGATCAGGAGCGAGGCTGAGGAAGTTGCAAGACAGCTGGGTGAGAATTGACTGTGGTGTTTCCTCTCTCTGATATTTCAGTCTTCCCCCAATATTTGTCTCTGAGCCTTCTTTTCTTACAGCCCAAATTTGTGCTACTACAACCAATATTATCTGTACTGGACACAACAAAACTGGTCCTATTAAGAATCGATCGTGAGTAGGTGACAGGACTATTGGACATTACCCTCAACTGCTGAATTATTGTCTATTTCTATCTGGAAGAATGGGATTCACTGGTTTTAGTTTCATACCTACTGCAATGATCTCCAACAAATAGTGCCAAACAGCAGTGTCTTACCCCTCTGGATCATAAGCAAATATAAATGTGAGAAAGATCTTCAGGGAAAAAGGGGGTAGATGGGGTACATAAAACATGGAGATGAGAGTGGTCAATATTCATTATGTACAACTGGAAAGCTGTTAACAATTTCAGATTTTATTTTTGTTTGTTTGTTTGTTTTAAAAGAGAAGCCCATGTTATATGTTTATGTGTCACAGTTAGCTTTGTCAAATTGACACAGTCTGGAGTGACCTGTTAAAGGAATCTCAGTTTGAGGGCTTACCCAGATCATATTGGCCTAATTATACTTCTGGGGGATAGATGCTTCTCTTGTTTGCTATTCAATTCAGGGGCTCTTGTCCACTATTATTAATGGCTTCATTCTCAGCAGGTGGTCCTGGCTGAAATAAGAAAACTACATAAGAACGAATGGGCAAGTAAGCCAACCATCACTAGAGTGTGTACCTCAGGCTTCTACCTCAAGCCTTTGCCTTGACCTCCCTTACTAATGGTGACCTGGAAATATAAGCCAAACAAATATTTTCTTCCTTAAGTTGCTTTTGGTCAGAATGCTTGATCATAATATTAGAAAGAACACTAGGACCTCGATTACCCTAAACGGAGAATACACATTCTATTATTATTATTATTATTATTATTATTATTAAAGCCATATTTTTAGCCATGTATACACTTGTTCAAACTCTCTTCCCCCTGCTATGAAAATAATATGAATGTTTAAAAAAATCACCTAGAAATATAGATTTTTAACTTTTCCCATAACAAATAGTTTGTTGCATGAGCTGCCAAAGAATGAATTAGAATCTCTTACAGGATCATGCCAGGAAGTCCATTTGCTAAGTCAATTCTGAAAGATTTAAAAAACAACTAAGTAAAAAGAATACTTATTATTTTCTTATAAAATACATTAATATCTCATCACCAAAATAAGCAGTTTTATTCTATTGTCACAATGGCCATAATCACAAAAGATCTGTTGTTTAATGCACTCATTGGGTTTGATATGCTATACATTTCAATGCCAGCGTCACAAATGAAGAAGGATATTTTCAGATAAAAGTGAAAGTAATAACTTTCTTCACTTTTATTGGAAAGAAAGTTTTTCAGAACAAAAGAAGCACCATTGTTCTTGAGAAAGTGTTACCATGGTAACTTTTCTAGTACTTACAAGTCATAGACCATTATCTTAGCAATCAAGGATTGATTACCCATCCTGAGAGAAAGATGGGTGAAATACAACAATAGGCCCTATCCTGATGCCTGCCTCTGTCTTGTTAGGGAAGCCATTCTTATGCTAAGTGATGACAGAGCTCTGTTCCCACTTTATGTTAGCTACACTATTAATAATATAAAGTTTCTCAAAGTGAGCACAATGAAAGTAAAAAATTAAAAACAAATAATGCAGTCCAACTTGGCATCACCAGCAGCAGCAGCCATGTCATCTGTGGAAGAGGAGGGACTGAATACCACCGAAGACAGAAAGAAAATGCAGGCTGAGGGCTATTCCTGTAATAATGCAGGAGGCAGAATATTCATCTTGGTAAGTGGTGACATGAAAAACTGCAAAGTGGACCTGACTGACAAAACTATTGGCTGCTCATTGTCTTGCCTCCCTTATGCTCCCATTTAGCAGGGTTAAAATGTGTCCCTTAATTGTTCACCAGTACATGAAAGCAAACAATAATATATAATCTGCTTATTTCTTTAAATAGAAGTAAATAAGTCTAAGGTTTGGGCTTAGAAGTAGGACTCAAATTTTTCTAGATTTCAGGTACCTTTGTGCTCTAACCAATAAAAAATTGATTCTTAATTTGACAGAGACGTATGTAGGTCAATTGCCAATAGTGGTGGCTCAGCTATTTATTATCATATGTAATACTCTAATATTTCATATTTTTCAACAAACATGTACATATGCAATCACATATGTGTAAATTGATATTTTCAGATTGCTGCCCTAGAAGTTCAAGCACACTAGCATGTCTATAATTTTATTACATAAAAATGATTTATCATCTTTAGAATTTGTATGGCCATTCCTTTCCACATATATCTAAAAGACCTTTCCTAAATTCACCCAAATAGTTCAGTGCTATACATTTACATTTTCTCAACCACATAGGAGAGGATGATGTGCCTGGTTTTAGCTTGTTTTATTATTAATATAATAGGCTACATAGTCACATACTTCAGGTTCATTTGTATTTATGCTTATGATTATACCTATCACTTGTCCAATTTTCCCTGCTTATTTACCAGATTGGTTCTATACTTACTGACTTTAATCATTATTGTTTTGTTCTGAATAGAAATGTTTCAATTATACAGAGCTTGTTTTATTTATTATTTCTGTATTAGTTATTTTCATTGCTGTGATAAAATACCTTGACCAAAAGCAGCTTGTGTAAGAAAAGAGTGTATTTTAGTTTATGGTTCAAGATAGAAAGTCTATAATTGTAGTCAGATCTCTGTCCTGACTGGCCAGAAGTGTAGTCATTTAGTCCCAAACAATCACACAAAACGCTTATATTATTTATAAATTGTTTTGCCTATTGCTCATGCTTATTACTTGCTAACTCTAATACTTTAAGATAACCCATTATTCTTATCTATACTTAACCACGTGGCTTGGTATGGTTTCTCATTGCAGAATTCTCCTCTTGCTTTCTATGATTGACTGTCATCTGCTCTGCTCTTCCTCTTCCAGAATTTTTCTAGTCTGGTTGCCCTGTGTCTACTTCCTACCTGCCTTCTGTCCAATTAGCATTTTATTAAACAAAATATAAGTGAAAATATTTACAGAATTATCTCACACATAGTGGCAAGCAAAGCATTGCAGCAGGTAGGAATGATGGCCAGAACAGAATACTGAGAGATCAAAATTAAAACACACATAGGATGCAGAGAAATTGAAACTTGAAAGTAGATGAGAATATAAACTCTTCAAGTCCACTCCAGTAACACACTTCTTCCAGCAAGGCTCTACATCCTGTAGAGAGCTGCGTGCCCATCTTGCAGCCACACCTTAAAGATGGTGCTGGCTTCCGCCCTCTGCCTTCCTGATGGTGACTGCTCTCAGTGATAAACAACCCCATAATTGCCTAAGGCTAAGAATCTGGCTTGCTTCCACATACCTGAGCCTATTGGTGGTGCCCATGTGGTGTACTGGGGTTGGCTGCCCAGAGGCTATTTGGGCTGCAGGCAGGTTTCCCCAGGGTCGTGAGTCAGAAGTCAGAAGTCAGAAGTCAGAAATCAAGGTTCCTGAATAAACTGCTGAAAGAAGAGCCTGGGTGTTGCGTCTTCCTTGCTGGTCGAGGTGGGCGTGATACATCCTAAAGTGCCTATAATCTTCCTAAATAGTACCACCAACTGTAATTCTAGCTGTATTCCACCATGCCTCGCTTATTACTTGGGTTCTAGGTATCTGGACACTAGTTCTTACTCTTGCATGCAAAATACCTTACCAAACTGAGCCATGTTTCCAGGCTGTTCTGTTACATTGAAATGACTATAAACATTCTTTCATAATATTTGGCATAGTGGCACATGCTTTCAAAAATATTGTCTGACTGGAATGTTTAATTATATAACTTATATTTTCTCACTTCTAAATTTTCACCTTGGTCAGGGAGGCAATTTCCTCTTAAGGAATGCTTGCATTTTGATTAGATATTGTAACAAAATTACATTATTGTGACATAATTTTTTCTCATAAATGTTTTCTCCTGCAATGACTGCAAATATTCAAAGCACTTATTTTGAAAACTGACTTACTATGAAAATGCTTGATGTTTGAAAGAAAAAATAACACATAAGGAAAGAGTTCTTTTCCTATGCTTCAGAGGTTTGGTTTGTTTTATTTTCATGGAATCTTCCCAGCAGCACTGTTGATTTCCAAATGAAGACATGTAGACCTATTGGAAATCATCTTTGATTGAGATCTACTAAGCAACTTGTCAAGACTTGCTTGTCTTTGCACTCCAGAGACTGGTGTTCAGTTTCACTATTTTTCTGCCTTTCTCTGGAAGAGTGGTTCACACCAAATCATTCTCCATGGGTGCTATAACTCTTCTTAGAAAAGGAAAGTACACTGACAACTCTCTC
This sequence comes from Sigmodon hispidus, assembly GCA_004025045.1. NCBI lineage: Eukaryota > Metazoa > Chordata > Mammalia > Rodentia > Cricetidae > Sigmodon > Sigmodon hispidus. Next base: position 50,869 of record PVIH01014803.1, read on the forward strand.
TCAGTATTTTGAAGACCACTTCATTTTCTATCCTGTCACTCTGTGGCATATAAGAATAATAATTTTGTGTTTATCCTGATTTCCCTGTATTAAAGTCTTCTACAGCTTATTGGTTATAATTTCTGTATTCCTCACTGACAATAAGCATTGTGACTATTACATTTATCAGTGATGTCTTAGTATTTCTGGAGATTTTGTGTTTATATTTTCATAGAAAGCAACTAACTGCCCATTGCTTCCGGTTCCGCTCCCGGGACCGAGTGCTGTCTGCAGAATCCCAGCGCACTCTGGAGCAGGGGCAGGTAAACTCTGCCCCTGACCACATCCACAGCTCATGCTGAGGGAAACCCCGCCACGACCTCGAACTGAGCTAACCAACTACAGGGGTCTCTGAAGGGCAGATTCAGACCTCGCCCAGAGGTAAGCAGGGGACAAGAGGACTCAGCGCATATATCCCAGCCTGGGAGGGAGAGTTGAGCTCCCATTGCTTCCGGCTCCACTCTCGGGACCGAGTGCTGTCTGCAGAATCCCAGCTCACTCTGGAGCAGGGGCAGGTAAACTCTGCCCCGGACCACATCCACAGCTCCTACTGAGGGAATTTGCACAGCTCCCCACCACGACCTCGAACTGAGTGAATCAACAACTGCAGGAGTCTCTGAAAGACAGAATCAGACCCTGACCAGAAAGGTGACAGGAGGCACACAAACCCGAGTGCCACAATTGACCAGGACCCATCTAATCGTGAACCACTGAAGCCATGGGCAAACATCAGTGCAAAAAATTACATAATACTACAAAGCACACCATGGTAACTCCAGAAGAGAGAGATGATCTTACAAATACAAGACCTGAACTGAGCAATGAAGAGGAAACAGAAGGAAGCAACACCAAAAATTCCTTTTTGATGATCATCGAAGCTCTCAAAGAAGATATGAAAAAAAGCCTTAAAGAAATAGAAGAAAATACAAACAAAAAATTGGAAGAGATGAACAAATCTATGAAAGACACATGCCAGGAACTAAAAGCTGAAATAAAAGCTAAAATAAAAGCTGAAATAGAAGCAATAAAAAAGGCGCAAAATGAGGCAAAAATGGAAATAGAAAACCTGAAGAAAAAAGCTGGAACTACAGATACAAGCATAACAAACAGAGTTCAAGAGACGGAAGATAGGATCTCTGAAGTGGAAGACTCAGTAGCTCAAATAGATATATCAGTCAAAGAAAATAGTAAAACTAAAAAAGCCATATCTCAAAATGTTCAGGAAATCTGGGACACCATGAAAAGACCTAATTTGAGAATAATAGGAATAGAAGAAGGAGAAGAATACCAGCTCAAAGGCACAGATAATGTTTTCAATAAA
>PVIH01014804.1:0-52228 GCA_004025045.1 Sigmodon hispidus
CTGGAGTTACCATATTGCCTTTTGTATTATTATGTAATTTCTTGCACTGACGTTTGCCCATGGGTTCAGTGATTCACGATTAGATGGGTCCTGATCAGTTGTGGCACTTTGGTTTGTGTGTCTCCTGTCACCTCTCTGGTCAGGGTTCGAAACTGCCCCTCAGAGACCCCTGCAGTTGGTTTGCTCAGTTCACTCAGTTTGGGGTCGCGGTAGGGATCCTTGCAGATACCCTCAGCAGCAGCAGGAGCTGTGGGTGTGGCCAGGTGCAGAGTTCAGCTGCCCCTGCTCCAGAGTGCGCTGGGACGCCGCAGAGAGCACAGGTCCCGGTGGCGGAACCGGAAGCAGTGTGAGGTCAACTCTTCCTCCCAGGCCAGGATACAGGCGCTGAGGCCTGCCGAGCCCTCCTCACCTCTGGTCAGGGTTCGAATCCGCCCCTCAGAGACCCCTGCAGTTAGTTTGCTCAGTTCACTCAGTTCAGGGTCGCAGTAGGGCTCCTAGTAGATTCCCTGAGCAGCAGGAGCTGTGCATATTTGAACTCTTTGTAACAATTGCTATGATCAAAAACAATTAGTTAAGAATGGTATAGTCGATATTTACTGATCATCTCTCCCAGACTAAATAATGTACCATCTCAGTTTTCCAAGTAAAGGGATGTCCTATGCACATGCTATCCTCAGAGTGTCTATTAGTCACCTGTGCTTAAAAGTAAACTTTAAAATAGACTAGCAAGGCCCGTATACCATTATGTAAGTCTCCTTTAAAGTACAGCTTTGTAACTCCAAACTTAAGAAGCTCACAGTTGGCAGAGTTGAGACCCTGCCATTTGCAATCAACCATGTTTTCCCCTCCTGCACTTGTAGGCCGTGCTTCCAACATAGTAACAGTTCTCTAAATATGGATGAATTTAAGCTGGAGAAATCTTAGAACTTATTTTGCAAAGAAGTAAATAGTTCTTCTCTGTCCAATTTCAATTTGACATGTTTATTTTTTAATTAGTATTCATCCAGCCAAGTTTGCACTCATCTGTGTATGGAAAATCTGCAATTTGTGGGGTAAATTAGAACAAAGAAGTTATGATTACATATCATCTATTTGACATAATCATACTTAATAGGATTATATTATATTTGTTCTTATTTGTGTAATATTAACTGTATGGTAGTCTTGGAGATTTTAACTTTTAAATGATCTCATTAACGAAAAGATATTTAGTACAATTCTAGACATAAAGCTGGCATTATATTTTTTGCAAACATTATTTTTTGTGCAATAGTGACTATTTGCAGAGTACCTGAACATCACTAGTTTTAGAAGTTATATTAATTAGGACTTCTGGTTGCAAGCAACAAACTTTTCATTTGAATTAATGATATAAACCAGAGAGTATTTCAACTGAAAGAATATAAGAAATTTAGGAATATCCTAGGAAAGACAGAGGTGAGATTGAGGCTAAAGAAAACCTAAAGATTATTCTTGAAAAACTAAATATGTATTAAACTGTAGTAGTATTTGGTTTCTGGCCCAGATTTGCCCACCTAGCCCTGAGGTTCTGACCCACCGACCTGCATACCCACAGCCCCACAATCCCACAGAGATACACAGACGCCTATATTAATTTTATGCTGATCAGCCTAGGGTCTAAGAATGTAGCTTGCTAACTCTTTACCCTTAAACTAACCCATGATTCATATCCTGTTCAACCATGCAGCTCGATATCTTTTCTTAGAGCTTCATTTCAGCTTCTTTTCTCTCTTTCTGCTGGTGACTCATCCGGATTTTTTCTGGGATCTCTGTGGCATCTTTGCTCTGTTCTTCCTCTTTCCAGACTTTTCTTATGAGTAGCTCTGCCCATACTTCCTGTATGCCTTCAGCCAACTAGCATTTTTATTAAATCATTAAGCAGGACTATTATTTACAATGTAACAGCATAATCCCACTACATTTCTCCCTTTTCTCTTTTTAAAAGAAGAATCTCAGATCTAATAAGCTTTTTCCCTATTACCTATAACCACTTATAACCAACACAGTAAACAAACACAAATATCCATAATTCTTTTTTTTAGGAATGTGGGTATAGTTCTTTAGGCTACTTCCTGCTGGATGGGGACATTGGCAATCCCATGAGGATCCAAATTAAAAATTAGGTTTATAGATAGACTTTTAGTGGAGTAGCCTTTAAGGTTGAGTAATCTCAGCCAGTCTTCTTGAAATAGTTTTGGATGCAGAGCTCAGAGTAAGCTGCAACAGAGGTGCTCTGAAATGCTGAATCATCTTGGCCATCCACTTCCATTGCCAACTTTTCAGGGGGTCTTCCTCGATCAAATTTTATTTCCTTTAATCAGGAATAAATTCATAGACTCTCAACTTCTGTGGAAATAAAGAGAAAACCTCTTCTCCAAAGTAGCATATCTTTTCATTTCAATTTTAAATTCAACTCATTTAAAAAATATATAGACTGAATTAATCCAGGAGCATTTGTAATCAAATGGCTTTTAGTAGCTTTTACTACTTCATTCATTTTCAGTCAAAAAACTTAAAGACAAGATAATAGCATACAATATGCAGACATTCTTTGTATTTTCCATTTTTATGTGGCTCATTACTATTTCCTTTTACTCTATTTTTTTAAGGAACTTTATCCTTTTTTGTTTTTATTTTCTCTCTCAAACTTATGTATATTTTTAAACACATGCTAAACCATTTAGAGTTTTTTTTTTAATCTATCTATACTATATATCTCCTATTTCTTATCTTTTTTCTGTTTCTGACCTTACTTTTTCTTAGTTAGGGTGGCTGACTTTACCCAGCTCCCTCTATTTCCTTCTATTTCCGACCACACCTTAAATCTCCCAAAGTGTGTCTAAGGAATAAGGCTTGGCTAAAATGGCTAGCTGGCTCTATACAGCTCCTAGTCTAGTTTCTTAGAATTTAGCATTTTGGCACAGGTACTAGTAGGACCCACAATTACCACTCTGGAGGATTTTAGGGTCCATATAACCACCAAATAAAGCACTGTCATCTGATGCTCATGAACTCCATTTAAGTATTTGGCAGGAGGGCCTCTTAAAAGACTCACAAGTGGTTTGCTTCTAAGGTTGAATCAGGAATTCCCACTTTAAAAAAGTCACACCACTGCTTGCCTCCAGCAAACAGAGCTGACCAAAGAAAACACTGCTGTGGCTAAGAAGCAGTCTTTGACTCTATTTCCTTTTTGTCTTTATACAGAGAAAGCTGAAACCCATCATATTCAGCTTGTTGCTTACATTGAGGCTCCTGTGAGTGCTCAGGCTGCACTCTGAAAGCCCAACATTTCTTAGCTCAAGCCCACATACCTCACCAAGGTATCTCTGTACCATGGCTCATGTGAGAGACATAACTCAGAAGCTGTTTTTGACTTTGATTCTGTGCTCTAGAACACTTTTTAATCTTTCTCTGGCTTTAGGGGGTATACCTCACCCATACTGGGCAGTCATTTGTAGTATTATGTTTATGGCCCAGCCTTTCCCACCTAGGCCTGAGGTTCTGACCTGCAGTCCCACAGTCCCACAGAAACATACAGGCACTTGTATTAATTTACACTGATTAATCTAGAGCCCAGGCATATAATTTGCTTACTCCATCTTAACCCAACCCATGATTCTTATCTTGTTCATCCATGTAGCTTGGTACCTTTTCTCACCAACATTTCAACTTCTTTTCTCTGTATCTCCCAGCATCTCTGTTCTGTTCTTCCTGTTCCCAGAGTATTCTTAGTTTGGTAGCCCCACTCACACTTCTTGTCTGCCTTCAGCCAATCAGCATATTTATTAAACCAGTAGATAGGTCAATTATTTGCAATGTAACAACATAACCCCACCACATTAAACTTTCAGTTATTAACTCACAGTATTCTTTCAAATATATGCTATGTAGCTTTCTTCTATATAGCAGCAATGTGATGCTATTTCTCATCTTAAAATTATTTGTAATGAGTTTATCTTGATTAATCTAGTTTAGTCAAGTTGTGAATCTGGAATCATTGAATTTCATCTATGTCTTTCTGTCTGTCTCTGTCTCTGTCTTTTGCTATTCTTTTTGTTTGTGTGTATACATGTGTATATGTATGAAACATGTAAAGTATTTTTCATGTTTATCCATAGTCTCACACATGCACCAATACTGATTAGAAAATGGATCCCCTAATATGACCACTCTAGAGAAAACTATAAATAGAAGAAATTCTAGAAGCAAATTAGACAAAGCAAACAATAGATATCCAAAATTTGATTAGACAAGTATCAGTGCAAAACCAGTAACCTTTTCCATATGGTTCAGAATCAGTCTCAGCCCCAGCACTCAAATGGAAGCAGGGTCTATAAATAGTTCAAGCTCGTACAGCATTGCTCTCTTAAAACTGTTTGATATTCTTTCTCACAAAAGAGACATTTTCCATATTCATAACATAATAAAATAAAATCATCTATTTCCTCTACACCAAACAACATTAGATATTAATTCCTCAGTTTTGTAAGAGAAAATAACAGCAAGAATTTTCTTTCCTTTTATTACTGAGATTATAATTAGTTGGAGTTTTATTTCTGAATTCCTTTCATTAATGCACAATGAACTTTAACAAATATCTCCAAATAACAATACTCTTTTTTCTTCCTATCCTTACCTTCTCTACCCCTGGTCTTCACTTGATCTTACTAATCACATTGTGTCCTGCAGAGGATTTCTGCTAGATGATTGGATTCCAAAATGACAAGACTCACAGTCAGTGTCTATAAGTGGACTTCTGTTTCAGACAGTAGACACACAGCAGTACTCGGCCTGCCATCATTATTATTGTGCATTTCACCATCCCACAGAAACTGCTATTGAAATCACTAACATAAATCTAAGCACTATAAAAGTGGTATACTACAGCCACTCATAACAGATAGTATCCTATTCTATGGTCCCCATCCGGTGATACATTGTTTGTTAAGCATTTTAGGACTCAGAAACAAAACATGGTAAAGTCTGGTTGAATATTTAAACCAGACATCTGGAGGGATAAAAATAAAAGTCAAGGAAAAAAGTCCAGGTGTTCTATTTTGATCGGGAGGATAAGTCAGCAATACTGTCAAAATTCCCAGGTATAAATGTGACAGCATAAAGCAAGTGCTTCGATTGGGAGAGTATCCCATACCTATTACAGCAGGCACCTTATACATGTATGCATTCCAAGGCTCAGTCTCTGACTTGTCAAACTAGTTAATGAGTGGTTCCATATTCTTTTATTTACAATGGGGATTTCTATCTCCCCCCCCCCTTTTGGAGCACTGGAGCTACTGAAGCCCACTGAACTCAGTCACTCTGTGAACAACTTTGCTATCTGAAAGAAAAAATACACCCTCACTGACAGCAAAATGTTTGGAAACATTCCAAGAAAAATGAAAAAAATATAAAAGGAAGAAAGAAAAGGGAAAATGTGGTCAATGGAGAGAAGGAATCACAGTGAAAGGTATGCATTCCTATTTGCAATCTGGTCATAAATCATTATCCACTATGGCATTGATTAATTGGCCTTTCTCAAATCCTCCAGGATGCTTATGAAAATCCAGGGTAATGAACAATTCCACTATGAAAAGCAGACAGAGAAGAATACGTTTCCGAAATGTTGTCTGGAGATAACAGTCCAGATACAGAATTGTGTCACATCTGAAACTGATTTCTGCTTATTTACATTTTTAGAGTGATTTAGTTTCTGTTGTCAAAGTCTTTATTCACCCCTTTCTTATCTCTGGTCTACAACCAAGCTGGGGAAAGGTTATGATGACACAGTCTACATATTCCACCTGCCAGCATGACAACAGGGCATCCTGGCTACATTGAAAATTTTTATGTTGTGATGTCTGATTCCTTGGGGCTTGTAATTAATAATCAAGTTGTATATTGTTAATTGAAGTTAGTATGTAAAATATGTTAGAGATGGGGTATACTAGCTTTCTGAATATCACATGTGGTCAGCCTCATGAGGAATTGTTTTAAAATTCTAATGATAGTTTTACTTTGAAAATGTTACTTTTTTTTATAGAGAGGCCAGGACTTTAGATCAAAGCATGTGCCTGTATTTAAATTTATTTTGGGTGGTCCTGTGTACATATGTTGGATTTTTTCTCCCATATTATCAAGTTTTGACTACTGTCAAATTTCAAATTTTTTTCTACCAACTTCTGTGGTTTTCTAGGACATTATTATAAACTTTTTTTTAATCCCAATACCTAGTAGAATGTTATGTTATTTTATCTGATCTTTGATGAAATTTCTCCCATTGTTGGATTCTTCTTTATAGAGAGAAGTGATATTTTGTTTTGCATAATTTATAACTTTACATTTTTATGTAAATTCTAAATAAAAACTAAAATATTTGTATTAAAAAAAAGAAAATAAATATGCTTTTGAATATGAGTGTTTGCTCCTTCCTGCCCTCATTTCTTCTGCTCCTTTCCTTTCTTCATCTTCAATGATGTAACTCTTACACACTGTATGCTTGTTGCCTTTAAGAAACATCTATCATAACCTTTTCTATAAAACACATAATAATTGATATGAATTGTTCATTACAGATTGGCTATTACTCCAAATTTTTAAGAATACAAAGGCATACAGTATTGAGAGATTGCTCAGCTGTTAAGAATATTTCCCTTTTTTTTTCCTGGAAGATCTGCATGTTAAGATCCAAACATCCATGATGGGTGACTCAAAAGGATCTATAACCCCAGTTCCACAAGATCCAACACCTGCTTTTGGCAAATTTGGGCATCCACACACATGTAGTGTATACTCACAAAAATACACACAATTCAAATACATAAGTGAAAATAAAAACAATTTTTAAAAGTAAAAAGTCACATGAAAATAAATAGAAATAGATGAACCGATCACATTTAAAAACATAGCTACAGACCCTTCTACAGAGATACAAGGTATGTGGTAGAGCTAATTTTGTATATGATGATTTAACAGATGGTATTCCAAAGATGGGCTAATTATACAAACACCAAAAAAAAATCTATATTCCTACTTTACAGTAAATGACACCTCTATATTCAGGCAATTTAAAATATGAGTGATATCCAGTGCTATAAATCTAATGAAAATTTAGGATTATACTTTTATTCAACTGCTACAACGCACTTTATTTGCTGTGCTCAATGTAGGAAACCTCAAAGTTATCTCAAGACATCCCAAGACTAAGTTGTCAGCACAAAAGAGATGTATTTGTCCCAGATAGACAGAGGGCAGAGAAGAAGGGCAAAGACAGGAGACAGAGAGTGAGGAAGAAGGAGAAGTGAATAAGGGAAAGGAGGACAGGGATATTTGTTTGAAAGGAACAAAAGACTGCTTTGGATAGGAGACAGACATGAAACATAGAAAAGGGCAGTTTATTGTGGTACAAAGGGAGCTATCTCATTAGGATGACCTGTTTAATTTCAATAGGGTATGATAACTAGGTGAACCACAGGAACTTTTGATTACTATACTTCAATACGTTCATACCTGGACCTTGGTAGTTAGCCTCACAAGGAGGAAGTATCCAAATAAGGGACTAGATGTTGGTGGCTAGCTTTAGGAATGTAACCTAGCAGAGAGGATCAGGGAGAAGAGCAAGGCCTGCCAGAGCCATGCCTCATGCCTGCCAGGCTCAAGCTGGCCAGAGTCCCTTCATTAAGGCCTTGACCCATAATAGCCCACACCATGATATGGTGACTGGTGAGTGTCACATCATCTTTAGACAATATTCTTATTGAGCTCCAGAGAAAATTTAAAAGTTCCTAGGATCTCAAAAGAAAAATGAGCTATTGAGATAAATAATGTACTTTGCTAAATTATATTAAATTAAATATATTGATTGGATCTAAATAGTTGCATTCTAAAATTAGGATGTAGAGAGCTGTCTGCAGCTGCGCCTTAAAGATGGCGCTGGCTTCCGCCCTCCACCTTCCACATGGTGAGTGCTCTCAGGGACAAACATTCCCATATATGGCTACGCTGATGATCTGGCTTGCTTTCATGTACCTGGACTTATTGGCGGTGCCCACGTGGCTCACTAGGATTGGCTGCCCAGAGGCTACTTAGGCTGCGGGCGGGTTTTTCCCAGAGAGAGAGAAGATGTAGTAAGTCAGTCAGTCCCCGTTGTAAGTAAGTAAGTCGGAAGTCAGAATTCAAAGTTCCTGAATAAAACTGCTGAAAGGAGAGCCTGGTGTCGCGTCTTCCTTGCTGGTCAAGGTGGTCGTGACATTAGGAAGTATTTTTTATTACTTTGTTTTAGCACCTCTACCCAGAAGGAAGGAAATGTAGTGCTAAATTACAGGAGGCCTTTCTCCTGTTTTTCTTAAATTATATTACCCTTTTTGCAATTATAAAACAGAAGGTAGTTCTCTACTCTATGAGAGTTCCTAGTAAACCCTAGATTTTCATATGCCAATGACATTAAAACTATTTCCATGATACTAAGTCAGCATTTTTCTCTTTGTTCTTTATTGTTACATGTATATAACAACTCACGTTGCTCAAATTTAAAATGAATCAATACTACTGCACAAAAATCGTTTAGACCCATGGTTTCCCTTTGGTTCTGAAATGATGATGAATTTTTGATCTTCTGCTAGTCATTAGTAGGCAGAAACAGGGTTGGATTAAAAGATGAGTCAAAAAAGCTTATTTACATGGAAAAAAGAAATGTAAATATAAATTGCAAATGACAAATCTGTTTTATTCCACAGAGTTCAAAGAAAGGCATTAGGAAATCTATCAGAAAAGATAGAATTTGCACATCTTCTAACTACTTACAACTATTCAAGGACTGGCAAAATGACTCAGAATCCAAATCAGTTAAGAGAGAAAGATGTTATACACACATTGGGTTAGACGGTTACATGGAACCTTCAATGTCAAAATGACATTAGCATAGAGCAGATGTGAGAATGCAGACACACTCCATGAATTTAAATGTTAAAGAAATTTTAAAAGAACATAAAAGATGACATCTTTCTTACTAGTATTAAATTTGTTATTATGTTTCTTAGACACCCCCTCATGTTTTATCATTTGTAAAATTCAGTCGTTCCTTTCAATAAAATGCTTTATATAACCCTAGGTTCAGATACTACTGAGACTTTCAAATGACTTTTTCTTTGGATACTTTGCTTGGGTTACTTCAGAGACTCCAATAAATCAACTTGAAAAATGACCAGCTTTTTCTCTCTACCAATTACTTATTTCCTTTATAATTTTTCACAATAAACTCATAGAGATTTAAAAATTGTATGCCCAAGTTTCATAACAATATCAACAATGAAAAGTTTAGCCTACAAAATTAATGTTGGTTCTCAGTAAGTTATATGCAAATTCAATACCATTATGCCCTTAAAACGCTTTCAATCAACATTTATTGTATATATCTTGAGATCGGAATGAACGTTCATACTCCATACTTGGACGAAATCATGTTTTGGGTCTTTGAAAACATAAGAGAACATTATGTTAATAGAGGAAGGGAATGTTTGTGGTATTCATATATAAACACACACATACTCACATATAGATGTACACACATTCCTCTCTGGGTGTGTATATGTGTGTATGTGTTTATGTATACAATTGGTGTCTTCCTCTTTCCTCTACCTTATTTTTGGAAGAAGTTCTTTCCCTGAACCTGGAGCTCATTGCCTGGATATCAGTGAGCCAGTGGAGTTCATCGACTAACTGGACTGACTCTGCAGTGAAGAAAGCAATCTACCCGTCTTGACTTCCACCCATTTTTAATGAGTAATGAATATCATGGCTCTGGTTCTTAGCTAGTGCAGCAAGAACTTTTTCTCAATACAATAATTTTGTATTTTATCAATATCCATATTACCTTTGATTATTTTATATCTGGGACATTTCATAGTTTTCCATCTTCTGCCTTTCAGTTTTATAGTGTACTGCTTGAACTCGGAGACTTGTGATTTTTCTAAAGATTAAATGAATTTTCAGAATTCCTTGATTCACTTGCTTCAAAAAATGCATATCCTACACTATATCAGAATATCTGTTTTCAGATCAGTTTCTGTCACCTTTCCCACAGTGATTTGCCACTGGCATTCTTATAATGTCGACTTTAGTAGACATCCTACTCAGTTATTACTCATAAAATCTTGTTAGTCCTGTCTTATTATGGAGGATCCTAAAGAAGTAGCCCAAGGACACACAGCCAGTCACTGCCAGAGCATAGACTAAAATCAAAACCTTGTTTGCTTTTCTCTCTCTTCATGTCTCATAGGCAAAATCAACACCTGGGAATGATAACCAAAATCACTCTCCTTGGCTCTGCCTCAGATCCTGAAACCCTCAGTTTCTATAGCTTTTTCTTTTAAGGCAGCTGTTTAAATGCATATGATCTTGGGAAGGATGTAACATTAATAGCTACTACTAGCGATTAACTTCTAAACACAAATCAATGTTCTTGTTCTCTGAACTAGACAGGACTTTAAAAGAGCATAAGGACTGAAGGGAATTTTGGAACTAAGAATGGGTAAGGTTATGAGTGTAAGGAAGCTGTTACACTGAGGGCTTGGACAAATGACAGATCACAAGGACTGAGAGTTGGGCAGGACCTGACAACTGAGGCTGCAGAGAAAGCAGTCTAAACTCACCATTAGAAGAGATGATAATTGCAAAGATTGCCTGCTTTGCATTTTTGCATATAACTATTTCCAATTCTGGCATACATTTTGAACATCCTTCAATTTTTTTATGATAAAACTCAGGAAATTACTCTTCCCCTTGAGTTTATGGTATATGCTAAAAAAAAAAAAATGAAGAATTAATTCAAGCCTGCCAAACCTGATTCACATAAGGTCCCAGCATGAGCTCACATTTGATAATCATTAGCATCTTTAACCTATTCCTTAATGTATTTAATGAATAAATGCATCTCATGGCCTTATGGGACAACTGGACCTTTAATTTTCAGCATGGTGTGATATGCTGCTAAAGAAATGTATGCCATAATAAACTTCATCATGCTACTTTGTTGGAAGAATCATAACTAATGCCTTGATAATACAAAGGTAATATAGAAACAGGTCTAGTTCTCATAGATAACTCATTAAAAACAGATTCCACACACTAATAAAGTGATTCGGAGGTTGTATACATTACTTAATTACTTAAGGTTTTTTTTTTTTTTTAAAGTGACAATTATTTGTGCCATAATAGTGAATGTTAGTGGCTAATAAATTTGTTATAAAATATTACAGGATTAAAAAGAAAAGAAAAGATCATTACTTAGGACCAGATTAACAATGGAAAGGAAAAAGCTTGTCCTAACCCTCTAGGTGAACAATGGCTCTTGAAAATGAAATACTGGCAAATTGCCCATCTCCTGTGGGAAAAGCAGGAAAGGGGCGGCAGCATCTTTGTAAGCAATCACACTGCAGAAGGCAGGCTTCTTCCTGGGGCATTAACAACTTCACAACAGGACTCTGAGATTTTTGTCAAGAGCTACAATTTATACAATAATTACACTCATTGGGGCAAACACTGATCCCAAATTGCCTCCACTTCTTGCTCTCTCCCCAAATCAACCATTTTGTCTGTATCCCCAAGCTGTTTTTAAAAAAGTCTTTTATGGGCATTTCCATTTTAACAATGAGTATATTGTGGATATGTGTGTTTATTTTTCCAAACACTTCATAGAGCTGATTTCTTTCTATTAATGGAATAAAGGGGAAGGAAAAAATGTATCATTCAGAAAGAAATTTGACATACCTAATCATTCTGCTCCCATATTCAGAAGAGAAATGGATATTTCTTTTAAGTGTGGTTGGGCATGCTAATCATAATTTAGTAAGGAACACAAAACCAAGTGCAATGAAAGACAATATTGATTTATGTAAAAATGACAAAGATTATATCGTGCATTTTACATAACAAAGGTAGTTTTTCCAGACTATTAGTTGCTGGGTTTGCAAGGATAGATGTAAAGCTATCATTTCCCCACAGCACCGGCCTCTGTCCCCAGATGAATAGGATGAGGGAGAGAGGTGCATTTGCTCTGTTGATGCTCATGTACTTACTGTGGATGTTTGAATTGTATTCACATGTCTATTTGTCTTGATGACATGGGAATTCAGGGACCCTATGATCAGACTCTGCCTTCATGGTGCCATGAAAGAGAAATGATTTTCGTCCTCTACAGTTCAAACTATTGATGTCCAGGCTCATTATAAATTATTAAGCTCTCTCCGGTGTTGGGACACCAAAGAATGATCCTGTTAGACACCAAAGAAAGATCCTGTTAAGAGGCAGAGAGTGCAAAACAGGATCAGTGGGATATTGTAATCAGGTGGAGAAGGAAGGAAAATGCCTGAGAAAAGGCCTCCAGATGGTGATGAAAAAAAGATGACCTCCAGTGGAGATGCTACACAGACTCCTGTAGAGGTGCCTCCTGGCCACATGCTGAGATGGGAGTTAAAGACCAAGAAGAAAGAGCAGCCAATTTTCTTTTCTAGATAGTGACCAGGGCAAAAACTTCCTGAGGAATAAAGGGCAAACCCTTTCAGGGAAAAAATTCTATTATCTCCGAATGTTCATCATGCATGCACACTTCCCACTCCTGGCTGCCAGAAACTAGGTGTCACACACACACACACACACACACACACACACACACACACACACACACACACACACATATATGCATATATATGTATATATGAAAATAAGCTTCCATTGTATTGATTTCTTGGGTGTTGATCATCCTATATGATGTAGCTGGGCTCTGCTATTAGTTCAGTGCTCTGAAGAACCTTATATAATTTACATTCTACTGATTCTTATTAGATGTATTTATAAAGTGGGCTTTACAGAGCTACTACCTAAGGAACACTAAAGATCTCATTCTGTGGTGATAACAATTTTGTATCCATTCTTAATTTTATCTTCTCAGGGAGTGTGAGGATAAAATAAATTAAAATGGTTTGACTGTTAAAATGCTATACAAATAGAAACACATTATTTTTTCATATTGCTTATGTGGAAATTTGTACTAATCAGTTACATTAAAGAATAATCAAGTTCTGTGAACTGATGAAGTGACTTCTTAGTACTAGATCCTACCCATATATTTTTTAGTTCCATTGCCCCAACAATAGATTCCAGAATTATAAATTAAGTGAAAGTTTTAAGAGTAGAAGTAAGAAGTGTTGAGATAGAATGGTCAAAATCTGCCAACAATGCCATTGCCTCAACCTGAAGGAAACTATATATAGTCAGTAGGGAGATCTAAGGACATTCTTTGTCGATATTATGTTCCGATTTTGTGGGTAACTGATTCTATTTGATTGCAAACAAATATGCATACGTATTTGTCTCTATGTTTACATGCAGACATAAAAAATGTAAAATGCAAGTAGAAGTAAGTAGGCTTCAACGGGAGTCATAATTACATGATTTAGAAAGATGCATGTTCTGTATAAGAATGTGTCTACAAAACTATGATATAAGCAGATAGTTTTTTCAATAGTGAACCTGAACCATATTTATCATTTGAAGTAGACTTGAGTTCATGAAACCTACTTGAAAACTATCAGAATCAAACCTGAAAACAACAACAACAACAACAAAAAACAATCCTACATCCTGTAAAGTGTGGCCTTTGTTGTTCATACAATGTGCACATTCACTGTAGTTCTGCAGAAAGAACATTGAACTAGAGGGGCAGGAGAGGGCTAGAAAGAGGCAAAGGATGACAAAGGAAAAAGCATCTTATCAATCTGGTTTTTTAATTATATTTATAATTTTATCTGGATACATGCAACAGGGAAGGGGTGAGGAGTAGGGAGATCCATGGCCTTTGGGGGTTTTTGTAGAGGTGCTTCAGAGAAGAATGGGTTTCATTTCACCTGCTATACAAACAAGCTAAGGAATTTCATCATTGCAAAAATCTATCTTTCCCTTCCATTCTAACATTTAATGCTTCTTTTTTATGGGGGCATCAACTATGTCTTCCACTAAATATAAGAGACTGTGGCAATCACAGGTAATTTAAAAACAACAGATAAAGAAATATAAACACATAAAGCACATAAACACTGGAGACAATTGTCTACCCATGCTGGAAGAAATCTACTTTAACCAATTTTCCTAAGGAATCTCTATCTGCCTCCCCATACATCGTTTTCCAACATTTCAAATACCTTTTCTCTAAAACATTTTTATTTTTATGTTGATGATGTTGTATTAATTGGGATTCTAAGCAACCCTCTGAGATTTTTTTTTTTTTACCTTCCAAGTGTCTCTGTGCATACATGCACAGATATTTCTGTAATGCGGTGGGAGAGAGTATATGGTATATGGAAGCCAGGGGGCTCCAATGGTGGGTGAGGGAGACACACCATGCTGGCAGGCAGCAGTTGGTGTGGGTGGGGGCTGTGCTCACATGAAGACTTTTCTAGAGTGAAGGAGGGGGGGAGAAGAAAGAGAGAGAGAGAGGGAGAGAGAGAGAGAGAGAGAGAGAGAGAGAGAGAAAAGGAGAAAGGAAATAGAGAGAGAGGAAAAGGCAGAGATGCTCAAAATCTCTGGCACGAGAGGAGAGAGGGAACAAAAAGGGAACTTGATGATGCCAGGACACGAGACAGGCCAGGCTATTTTTTATCTGCCAGGACTCTAAGTAGTGGGTCAGAATGCTAACATATGTATGTACTTATGTATGTATTTATACACACATGTGTGTGTTCATACAGTTGTATCCTTTATTATTATTATTATTATTATTATTATTATTATTATTTCTTTAGTTTGCCATTTGGGACAAATTCCATTTCTGTAAGGAATTTAAAAACCTGATTATTTTTCTTTCCAATTACCTTATGATTGATCCCTGCATGATTACAATCATCTGGTTCTTAATTTATTGAGGCCAATCATTTTCTCATCTCCAAACCTCTGTTCTTAACTCAGTACTTGAAAAGATTGTCTCCTCAATAAATACAGGAGGTAAAGGTGAAAGTAAAAAATAAATCCCATATCTAGGGATAGCATTTTATCCACTGAGGATGGCTCATTCCTTCTCCCAGGACACAGGAAAGGCTCTCTGTGGGAAGTAACTTGTGGCAACTAGGGACAGTCTGAAAAATGTGAACCATGGCCTAGGTACAGAATTAGCCTTGTCTGATTGCCAGACATGGTCTCTCAGGGCCATACTTTGTCTCAAGGGAAGGAGATGCAGAGCTAAACAGTCCTCAAATCTTTAAGTCTCAACCACCTCTAACTCAGACTGTATCTGAGAACAGAGGTTAAATGCAGACAGGATTGTCAATGTTTAACAATTTCATTAACAGGATTCTCATTAGAGGAGGGTGCTCAAAATGAATCCCACCATTCCCTAACAATAGAAAATAAGAATTTGTAGTGAGTTTAATTTAATTTGACTTTTAGGAATTGCAGCTAACTGGGAATAATCTGCTTTAGATCACTTGCAGAAGATGCTGGCTGTTCAGGCAGAGGAGAGAGAGTAGCTCTGCTTCAATCAGCATGGTCATTAGCACAGTTTTCTAAATGGAGCAGTTTAGCATTCTGCAAGGCTGCAAGGTCACATGCTGAAGAGTCTCCAAATACAGCCCATCAGAGCCGTTCTAGAAACGGTTTGGGAGTTTCTCCTTGAACTCATGTGCTTGCTGCATTAGACTATTTACATTTGACACATACTGTGTCAGGAAAGAGAGGGAAGATAGACATGGAGTGCTTGAGGGCCCTAATATACCATTTAGAAGTGAGCCACCAGCTGTGGCAATGAAAATATAAGGGAAGAATACAATCTTTAAAAAAAAAAAAAAAAAAAAGAACGCTTTGAAACATAAAAGAAAAATTACAGTGTGACTTGCTTGATTGTCTACTGTACAGAGGCAACTGACACGGACTTGAATTTGTGGCCTTGTAGCCCAGGAGCCTTCAAGATGATCTAAATTACTCAGGCTTGAAATGAGAAAACTTAGGTTGCGGCTTGCATGTAGACAGACGCAGCATTTTGTTTTTGTCAATCAAACTCCAATACTACGCCTCGCTCGGTCCTCTCTGCATACCAGTCTCTTAAACACCAAACAAGCTGACAAGAAAATATAAACTTCATTCTTGCTGAACATGGACAGTTGAGAACTGTAATCAAAATATTCATAAGAAGTGTACTAATATATCTCTCATCATCCTAATATTATCAATATTGAAGCTCAATAATGTCATTTTGATGGCTGACAGTGGGTTTGGTGATCCTTAGGCAGAATTCTGATTTGGTGCTCCACATGATCAAGTGCTGTTGGCAGAACGGTCCCTGGGGAACCTGCTCTCCACCTCTCCTTATATATAGCTTTCAGGGAAGAGAAACATGCCCCATCCATTAAAGGCTGTTGCCAGCTTCCCCAAAGAAAGAAAATACCACAATTAATTTTGATTTTGACTAGGTATATGCCATTTATAAAATGAAAATCTCTAGGCTTAGAGGCACATGCCTTTAGTCCTGACACTTGGGAGACAGAGAAAGAAAGATCTCTGTGTGTTCAAGACAAGACTAGTTCACATAGCAAGTTCTAAAACATCTGAAGATCCACAATGAGATCACCACTCAAAGAAAAAGGATAAGATCAGAACTATTTGTGTAACCAGAAGAAATATAAAAAGAAAGACAAAAACACCAACAAGATAGTTTTTTTTGGGGGGGTTGTTGTTTTTTTTTGTTGTTCTGTTTTGTTTTGTTTTGTTTTTTATGCAGGATCACATGTTTCTCAGGCTAGCTCAGATTGCCTCTGTGTGGGCTAAAATGGTGGTGAAATTTTTATTGAAATACTTTCACTTCTGGAGTGTTGAAATAACAGATACAACAGCCCAGATTAGGTAGTGCTAGGAAATCCAATCACAGGTTTTTTTTTGGATGTTAGACGCGTACTCTATCAACTGAGCCTCATTTCAGCCCTGTGTTCCTAAACTCTATGCTACATCTAAAGTTTCCTTGTTAGTTCAGGCAAATCCTGCTTATGATATGGATACGTTTATCTTTCCTTCTTACATCAAAGCTTCAAGAGCAGATTTTGATCTGGATTTAATTTTAGTAAATGAGACCTGTCCAGAAAGCTGTCCATTTCTTTTCTTTTTATTCATTTTTATTTTTTATATTTATTATTTAGTGTTTTTACATCGTGTATCCTACCAAACTCAGGTATCAGTCTTCTCAGATTTGTGATTTCCCCATTCACAAAAAGGACAATTCATACTGCTCATTTACTTATTAGAGCATAAGTAAGTGGCTTGCTTACTCCCTGTGGGTAGCCCCTTAAAGAAAACAAGTCTTTCCTCACCCACACCCTGCCAGAGGCCATCAATGCAGAAGTGAGGCACTGTGTCATTTAGCTATGTTCTAGCCTTGAGCTCTTGTATACAATGACATCCTTTTTTTGTTTTTTGTACACTAATGAGTGAGTACATCTCCTCCTTCTCTTTCTGGGTTAGTAATACCTCACTCAGGAGGATAGTCTCCAAATCCATCAATTTGTTGCAAATTTTAGGATATCATTTTTTTTTTTACTGCTGAGTAGTACCCCATTGTGTAGATGTAACACAGATTGTTAATCCATTCTTCAGTTGAGGGGCATCTAGGTTGTTTCCAGGTTCTTGATATTATGAATAATGCTGCTATAAACATAGTTGAGCTAATGCTTTTGGGGTACAAATGGTGTCTTTAGGGTATATGCCCAGTAGTGGTATTGCTTGATCCTTGGGGGATTGATTTCCAGTTTTCTGAGAAACGGCCATACTGCATTCCAGAGTAGCTGAACAAGTTTACACTGCCACCAAAAATGGAGGGATATTCTCATCACTCCACATCCTCTCCAGCATAGGCTGTCATCTGTGATTTTAATCTTAGCCATTCTGACAGGTGTAACGCGGTATCTCAAAGTTGTTTTGATTTGCATTTCTCTGATGACTAAAGGTGTTGAGGACTTTTTCATGTGCCTTTCATTTGTAATCCTTTGCTGAGAATTCTCTTTTTAGTTCTGAGTCCCATTTTTTGATTGGGTTATTCAAGGTTTTGGTCTCTAGTTTCTTGAGTTCTTTATATATTTTAGAGATCAATAATCTGTCACTTGTAAGGTTGGTAAAAATCTTTTCCCATTCTGTAGGCTGTCATTTTGTCTTATTAATTGTGTCCTTGGCCTTACAGAAGCTTTTCAGCTTCAGGAGGTCCAACTCATTTATTGTTGTTCTTAGTGTCTGTGCTACAGGTGTTATATTTAGAAAGTGATCACCTGTGTAAATTCTTGGAGGGTATTTCCCGCTGTTTTTTTCTATCAAGTTCAGTGTAGTTGGGTTTACATTAAGGTCTTTGATCCACATAGATTTGACTTTTGTGCAGGGTTTGGATAGGTTTGGATCTATTTGCACTTTTCTACCCACTATCATCTAGCTATGCCAACACCATTTGTTGAAGATTCTTTTTTCCATTGAATATTTTTGTCCTCTTTGTCAAAAATCAGGTATTCATAGGTGTTTGGATGAGTGTTAGGGTCTTCAATTTGATTCCATTGATCCACAAGTTTATTTTTATGCCAGTACCAAGCTGTTTTTATTATTGTGGCTCTATAGTATAATTTAAAGTCAGGGATGGTGATGCCTTCTGAGGTTCTTTTGTTGAGCAAAATTGTTTTGGCAATCCTGGCTTTTCTGTTATTCCAAATAAAATTGAGTGTTGCTCTTTGAAGTCTGTGAAATATAGTGTTGGGATTATGATGGGCAGTGCATTGACTCGGTAGACTGCTTTTGGTAAGATTGCCATTTTCACTATGTTATCCTACCTATCTAGGAACATGGGAGATCTTTTCATTTTCTTATATCCTATTTAATTTCTTTCTTCAGAGATTTAAAGTTTTTGTCAAACAGATATTATACTCTTTGGTTGTAGTTATACCAAGGTATTTAATGCTGTTTGCAGCTATTATAAAGGGTGATGTTTCCCTTATTTCCTTTTCAGCCCTTTTTTCTTCAGTGTATAGGAGGGCTACTGATGTCTTTGACTTAATCTTGTATCTTCCTACATTGCTGAAAGTGTTTATCAGCTGTAGAAGTTCCCTGGTAGAATTTTGTGGGTCACTTATGTATACAATCTTGTCATCTGCAAATAGAGATAGTTTTACTTCTTCTTTTCCAATTTGTATCCCCTTAATCTCCTTTTGTTCTCTTATTGCTTTAGCTAAAACTTCAAGAACTATGTTGAACAGATAAGGGGAGAGGGGACAGCCTTGTCATCTAGATCCTGATTTTAGTGGGATGGCTTTGAGTTTTTCTCCATTTATATTGATGTAGGCCGCTGGCTTCTTGTAAATCGTCTTTATTATATTTAGGTGTTTTCCCTGTATTCCTGCTTGCTCCAGGACTTTTATCATGAAGATATGTTGAATTTTGTCGAAGGCTTTTCAGCATCTAAGGAGATGATCATTTGGGTTTTTTTCCTTTAATTTGTTTATATTGTGGATGACATTTACAGTTTTCCATATGTTGAACCATACCTGAATTACTGGGATGAAGCCTACTTGATCATGGTAAATGACTTTGTGTGTGTGTGTGTGTGTGGTTTTTTTTTTTATTTATTTATTTTGTATTTATCAAGAAAAACAGTAAAATGAATTTAAAATGCTAATAAGTTAGCAATAACTATAAAGAAGATGAAAATCATAAGCATGACTTATCAAGGGTGATAATGCAAATAAGATTGCTATACATATATTTACGTTGTGTTCCGCTTTCCCTCTAAATTTTTTTCCATCCCTGTATATCCTTATTCAAGGTCCCTTCCCCCTCCTGCCACATCAGGTCATTTTTTCTTCTCCATAACTCCCCATCCCCTCGCAGGGCAGGGAGCAGACAGTCCTATGGTCCCACTGACCCAATAATGCTTGGATCAGTCTCCACTCCTGGCAAATCCAGTTTTGTTGCCCCTCCCTCAAGAGTGAGTCAGGTGTTCCTATAGTTGGAGTGGGATCCGAAGGGTCAGTCCAGGGTATTCCTGATCCCAAGCTGTTCAGTGGTTGTGGTTTGCAGCCTGGGCATGCTTGGCTTTTTTTCTTGTTTGTTTGTTTAGAGACCACTAATGAGTGAGTACATCCCCTGCTTATCTTTCTGAGTTTGTGATACCTCGCTCAGGAGGATATTCTCCAAATCCATCCATTTGCCTGTGAATTTTACGATATCATTTTTTCTTACTGCTGAGTAGTATTCCATTGTGTAGATGTACCACAGTTTGTTAATCCATTCTTCAGCTGAGGGACATCTAGGTTGTTTCCAGGTTCTTGCTATTACAAATAATGGTGCTATGAACATAGTTGAGCTAATACCTTTGGAGTGTGAATGTGCCTCTTTAGGGTATACACCCAGAAGTGGTATTGCTGGGTCCTTGGGGAGATTGATTCTCAATTTTCTGAGAAACCGCCATTTTGCATTCCAAAGTGACTGAACAAGTTTACACTCCCATCAACAATGGAGGAGTGTTCCCCTTGCTCTGCATCCTCTCCAACATAGGCTGTCAGCTGTGCTAATCTAACAGGTGTTAGGTGGTATCTCAAAGTTGTTTTGATTTGCATTTCTCTGATGGCTAAAGATGAAGAACATTTTTTTCAGGTGCCTTTCAGCCATTCGTAGTTCCTCTGTTGAGAATTCCCTTTTTAGATCTGTATCCTATTTTTTGATTGGGTTATTCAAGGTTTTGGGCTCTAGATTCTTGAGCTCTTTATATATCTTAGAGATCAGTCCTCTATCACTTGTAGGGTTGGTGAAAATCTTTTCCCATTATGTAGTTTGTCCTATTGACAGTGTCCTTGGCTTTGTAAAAGCTTCCTAGCTTCAGGAGATCCCATTTATTGATTGTTGTTCTTAGTGTCTGTGCCACTGGTGTTATATTTAGGAAGTGGTCGCCTGTGCCAATTCGTAGAAGTATATTTCCCATTTTCTTTTCTATCAAGTTCAAAGTGGTTGGGTTTAAGTTGAGGTCTTTGATCCACTTGGATTTGAGTTTTGTGCAGGGTGACAGGTTTGGATCTATTTGCATTTTTCTACACACTTCCATCCAGCTATGCCAACACCATTTGTTAAATATACTATCTTTTTTCCATTGGATGTTTTAGGCCTCTTTGTCAAAGATCAGGTGTTCATAGGTTTTTGGGTTAATGTCTGGATCCTCAATTCTATTCCATTGGTTCACAAGTCTGTTTTTATGCCAGTACCAGGCTGTTTTTATTACTGTAGCTCTATAGTATAGCTTGAAGTCAGGGGTGGTGATACCTCCTGAGGTTCTTTTGTTGAGTAAAATTGTTTTGGCAATCCTGGCTTTCCTGTTATTCCAAATGAAATTGAGTATTGTTCTTTCAAGGTCCAAAAAATACTGTGTTGGGATTGTGATGGGAAGTGCATTGAATCTGTAGAGTGCCTTTGGTAGAATTGCCATTTTTACTATGTTGATCCTACCGATCCAGGAACATGGGAGAACTTTCCATTTTCTGATATCCTCTTCAATTTCTTTCTTCAGTGATTTAAATTTTTTGTCAAATAGGTCTGTTACTTCTTTGGTTATATTTACTCCAAGATATTTAATACTATTTGCAGCTATTATGAAGGGTAATATTTCCCTTATTTCTTTTTCAGCTCTTCTATTTTTATTGTATAGAAGGGTTAGGGTTAGGGTTAGGGTTAGGAAACTGTTTTTTTTATATGTTGCTGGATTTGGTTTGCCAGAATTTTGTTGAGAATTTTTGCATCAATGTCATGAGAGAAATTGCTCTGTAATTCTTTCTTTTTTGCATCTTTGAGTGGCGTATGTATGAGGGTTATTGTGGCCTCATAAAAAGAGTTTGGCATTATTCCTTCAGTTTCTACTGTATGGAACAGTTTGAGGAGTATTGGTAATTGCTCATCCTTGTATATCTTTTAGAACTCTTTACTGAAACTATCTGGACCTGGACTTTTTTTATTTTGGGGACTTTTAATGACAGCTTCAATTTCTTTTGGTGTTATTAGACTGCTTAAGTCTTTAATCTGATCTTGGTTTTAGTAAATGGTACCTGTCCAGAAAGCTGTCCAATTCTTTTTTTTTTTTTTTTTTTTTTTTTTTTTTTTTTTTTTTTTTTTTTTTTGTTTTTTTTTTTTTTTTTTTTTTTTTTTTTTTTTTTTTTTTTTTTTTTTTTTTTTTTTTTTTTTTTTTTTTTTTTTTTTTTTTTTTTTTTTTTTTTTTTTTTTTTTTTTTTTTTTTTTTTTTTTTTTTTTTTTTTTTTTTTTTTTTTTGATCTGCTGCTAGATTTTGCTGAAAGCAGCCGAGTCAGGAGGTTCTCAAGCTTGAGGCCAGCCTGGACTACAAATTTTAACCAAGCTTATGGGACACAATGAAAGCAGTCTTAAGAGGAAATTTATAAGAGCAGTATTTGAATCAGAGGTATTCTGTTCTGTTGAATTCTAATATGTAGAGAGTTGGTATCTAGTCTTTGTGGAATGATCCAAGACTTCACACTGGAAGCAGGGCTGGAGGTATGACTTGCTTTTGTCCCTAGGAACTGGTTGCTAATAAGTACTGACTCTGGGCCCCCTTTTTATTTATTGATCAAAACTTCAAGAGGTGAGCCTACATCTCTTTCAGGAAAAGCAATACATAGGTGCATACAAATTCATATATTTCAGCACTATAGAAACATTGGCTGATGATCTAGAATTAGGTTTATTGTAGAATCTGTCAGTATGGTGTTATAATAAATGTACTACATTCATAAATAAACCATATTTGCTCTTTATTTCAATTCTTTGCTTTATTTGACATGCTCCTTCTTTGTAAATTTAGCATATTTGCACCTTTGTGAACAAAAACAAATGATATAATACTGTTGTTATCTTTAAGAACACATCTACCAACATAACCCAAATAATTCTTAATGTTAGTTTGAAACATTGAAACTAACTTGATGGAGAAAATTCTCACAGAAACAGTAATATGTAATGATAATCAAACTGTGCTATAACACACTGAAGCTCTAAAGTAGGGGTAAATTAAAAGAAACCCTATCTTTTTTTCATAGATCAAAAAAGTGATTTATAGTACAGAGCAAGTTTGTAGACAAAGAAAGAATCAAAGAAAGAAAGAAAAAAGAAAGGGGAGGAAGAAAAAGGAAGGAAAGGAGAAGGGATGTAAAGAAGGAAGGAAGGAAGAAAGGAAGGAAAAGAATCAGAGATTCAAATAAATAGTCACATAGAAAACAAGATAACATAAAAGTAGCAGCAGTCTAGCAATGTTGAAAAACAGTGAGGGGTCAGGCATTCTCAAATTCACATTCAGGTCATCTCTATCATCTCCTCCCAGTTTTCTTGAAGTTCAATGTAGAAGTTGGGAGAAATTTACAAAAATGTATCCTTTTTCCAAATTATTCATTAAGCTGTTCCAAAGTAGTATCAACTCTGGGGTTTATAGTTTATTTTATTACCTATTGCGAAGGAATTATTGTTATTTATGGGTTAGGGTTAGGGTGACTGTGAGATTGCTGTGCTAGCTGCATTTTAAGAGGAATTAGAATTCTTGAACATCCCACCACTCATAGTTATCCCAACTCAACTACTACCACTTCAATAAAAAGAAAATTTCAGCAAAATATATTACTTTTTTCTGTACCCATACATGTTCTTATTATGATTTTATATATCATCTTTGCATGAGCAGGGAAGGGAACTTATAGGTGAGGTAAAAGCGTCGTGACAATTCATGTTCTTTTAAGACCTTTTCAATTTTGTTAAATACCTTTACTTTCTATGATATATTTTAGTATTTATTTCTAACTCAGATATTATCAAAAGTTAATACAAACCAGATAGAACGCTGTTTTCCAAATCAAAAAAAAAATGAAAACTAGACATTTGGCTGTTCTTCTGTGGATTCTTTTCACACCTGCTTAATTCCTTACTGAATTACGTACTTGGAGGCCTAATGCCATGCCTCAAGGGTGGATCATCAAGGTGTGCCCTGGCAGCAACTGATAAGTAAATTGTCTAGCATCTGCAAATATTAATTGTTGATTGAATTTGGACAGCTGAGGTAGACAGGTCTTTGGTTTTTTAAATGTGTTTTTGCTCTACCTGTGGTTGAAGGCATAATTATAGGAAATTCAATGATATGTGACATTAATAAACACAAATCCATTTTGGAAAAGGTTAATATCTATACAATTGCAGGGGAAAAGTAATAGTCTCTTTAATGAGTGGTAGTTGTAACTATCAAATAGAAACACATTACTGTGTTAAACATCAATAATGACACTATGTGTGTAAAAGAATTAAATACTAAAGTATATGGCATATGTCCCTGAGTAATGTTGATAATGCTTTGGAGGTGTGATGGAGGGGGCTTTGTGAAGGGGATATGTGAAATCAGGACACAAACCCTAAGAGGAGAAACACTGCACATACTTTTCTGACATGAATGGTTATTTGATACAGACTAAATGTCAGATCTTGGAAGCAGGCATACATTTTACTGAAACCAACACTTATTATCAAGAGTTAGAACAATGTGTCATACAAACTAGTTGCTGATAAAAATGAATGACTCATAAAGAATTCCCTCTTTTTTATGGCAGAGATGATGCTATGGAGAGGAAGTTTTCTTCGAATTCTCTTCCCTTGAAATATGTTTAATCTGTTAGTTGTCATTCACTTTTGGGGAAGAAGTAAAGTTAATGGGGAAGGACTTTAACTCTTTATTATATTTTTCATTATTCTTGAGCATTTTATACATATATATATAATGAAATAGTCTATACCCCAATTCCCAATTCTCTCTTCTAGTTTCCCCATATCTTCAAAACACATCAACTTCCCATGTCCACCCAAAATTCATAACTCCATTTAATGTTTCCCATATGTACATGTGTATGGAGCCTTCAACTGGAGCATGAAAAATAACCAGTTTAGACACCTCATAAAAGAATGATTCTCTTCCTTCCAGCGGTCAGCCAATGCTAGTACTGTCCCAGTCAGGTGTAAGGTATGGAGAGAACTTCTCTGTCTATATTACAATTCTGGATGACTTAATCTTGTGCAGGTAACATGGTTACGATTAGCTCGCAAATGTGATGACCCTGAGAGCACTTGAATTTTTAAAGCCTCAGAATTTCAGAATTTCAGATTCTTTTCCACCTTACCATGGAAGCTATAAAATCACCAATTGTGTAAGTGAGTGCTGTCAAGAATATTCCATTGCCAAAGATGCATTGCTCAGGGTTGCATCACTTTTCTTTGAAGAAAATTTACTAAATCTGGGTCACAAAACCCAGGTGTGGTATTAGCTTGATGAGGCTGCTGCTCAGAGAAGTTGGGGACCCTTCAGTGGCTTTGCAAGTGGCAGAGCTTCTGTTCCCACTTGATATCACTGTCATTTGACTTCCTGTCTCTCATGTACAATCTCTCAGCCCTCACAGGAATTCTTGATGCAGGACCAAAACGACTTGGGCTTGGCCCTTCACAGAACCTGCCTTGGTTCAGGCCTAAGATTCCAGACTCTGTTCACTCTTCTTTAAGAAAGGAAGTTGTTTGGTGTTAACACTTTGGTTAGAAGTCAGTGCCCTTCTGTTCCCAAACTAGCTTTGAAGCTGACTTCTCCCAAGGATGCTATGAGAGATGAGGCAGATCCTACTTCTGCAGGAAGCCACTGTACTTGCTTTTTTAACACAATCTATCAGTTTGAAAATAGTTTCAACACAAAATCAATTTCCTGGTCATTGTTCTATTTTAAAAAATACAAGCACATATATGAAACACACACACACACACACACACACACACACACACCTTTCGTTTGTTAATACTTCTGAAGTTTTTGCTTATTGGTTTTCGTCTTCATCTGAGTCACAGCCTGAATCCAATATAGAGAAAAAAACAAACAAAAAACTTTGACCCTTTCCTAAACACATAGTGTGTTTTGTTGAAAGTCAGAAGCACAGGCAAAGCCTAGAGCAAACTGCCATCTGGAAGAAGGACTCTGTTACTGTGGACACTGGGTTCTTCTCAGTTGTGGGCCTGACCTAGAATGAGTATTTATCAGCTACTCCTGCTTCCCTGGTTGACTTCTTGAAGTTCTTCTAACATCTACTGTAGGATTGGACTTAGATTCAACATCCCATCACTTTTCGTGTTAACAACCAAGTGTCACCTTCAGCTGTATCATTCTTTCAGCTGTGAACATATGCAGTTTTAGTGTCAGTGACTGGCTACAATACTGTCTTGAGCCAGAAAACTATTTTTTGGAGTGGATATCCTTGATATTTCATATGTAACATGTTCAGAACACATCATGGTACATAATTTTCTGAGGACACGTATTATACAACCGTATCAATGATACCTTGGTATTATCTTGTATTATTTTAGGAATTAGATCCTAAACACATAATCTAATTCCTCAAGATAAGTTTCTACAAGAAATCATTAGGTTCCCTAAGAAATGTTATTGTTTGTAGACTGACATCTGGGTAATACATCATCCTTTTCTTTTTGAACTTTTAGGAGCTATGATTACCCTCAGTAGACTCACCCAAGGTCCCATTAATGATCCTTCATGGGCTGTGCCCTTAGGTATTCCCACTCATACTTAAGAGACCACCAGTTCCTGGCAGGAGTTTCCTTTAGTGGTTTAGTCACTTTGAAGTTTTCCACAGCACTGTAGAGTACCTCTCTGCTGTGGCTCCTATCAGTGACTCTAACCCATTAGTTCACTGATGGATAGATTTCTTAAAATAGTTTTGGGGTCCTTATCTAGGGGTGAAAACATGCTTCTTTGTATACCCAAGAGTAGTTCATGTTACATTTAGAGCTCAACAGAATCACGGATGAGTTGGAGAAGATTACATGGGTCCAAAGCATGCAACTGAAGCTAAGCTGTCTGAAAGTAGAGTATCCACAGAGGAACTACAGAGGAAGTGGCTTACATGAAAATCACCCTTATAGGCTCATAGGGAGTGGCACTATTAGGAGGTCCGGCCTTATTGGAGTAGAGGTGTCCTTGTTGGAGGAAGTATTGGGGTACATTTTAGGGTTTTGAATGCTCAAGCCCGGCTCAGAGTCTCTCTCTTCCTGCTGTCTGTTATTCCAGACATAGACCTCTCAACTACCTCTATGGTACTATGTCTGTCTTCATGCCTCCATGCTTCCTGCTATGAGAACAATCTACTAAAGCTCTAAACTGTAAGCCAGATCTAATTAGAATATTTTCCTTTGTAAGAGTCATGTTCATGGTGTCTCCTCCCACAATAGAAACCCCAACTAAGACAACAGATATGGCTAGTGTTCCTTATGTGGGATGGAATGACATGCCTTCTTATTGCAATGGCAGCTACATAGTATTTGTTATAGGTAAAAGGGACATGTAACTAAAACAACACTGAAAGTATTGTGAAGACAGTTCCAGAGAAACCATCCTCCATTCTGTGGCATGGCTTGGCACATCTCCTTGATGAATTGGGTCTGCTGCTTGACTGAGTAGACATCCTTAAAATAGCTGAGAGAATAGGGAACATCATTACAGTCCTTGAAAATAGCACACATGGTATAAGATTGATTATAAGCAGACTGTGGCATCAGTTACATGGCCCTTACTTTGTGAAATAAGACATTCAATTGATGCTCAGATGTCTGCCCAGAAAGAACTTGCCTGGAGAAATTATGAGAAAAAGACACTGTCCTACTCACTAGCTGCTAAGTTGACAGGGAAAGAGGGCAGAAAAAATGGAGACTAAATAAGATGGAAGTGGTAGCTTGTCATTTCTTGTAGTTGGGGAGAATAAGCAAGAGTAGACAAATTGGATTTCTGCTAAAGAGCTCTTTCTGGGATGCCAAAATTTAGTACTGATGGAAAAAGTCAGGCAGGGAGGAGGATGAGAGTGAGGTTGAAGGGATAGATGATACTCCTTAGGTCTGACCTTTAGTATAAAGAAAAAAAAATCCACGAGAAAGTATGCAGATGAGGCCTGGTATAATGGTACAGTAGGGGAAACTATATTACACTATGACTTTGAGCTACTAGAATTGGAAATGACTTTTAAATAAGAATGAAAGAACATCTCCTAGAGTAGTTTATGAGACAGAGAGACTTGAGGATGGATAAAGATGAAATCAGGCTGAGTACCATGGAAGCAAAGACCTGAATGATATACACACTTTCTCCTAAAATTATCTGAGGCATAATAAGGGAAATCAATCCTTGATGAATAGACTTGTTGGACCATTTGGGAGACTTAGTTTTCATTGGCTGAGATCCTCATGAATATTTCAGACACAAAGACAACAGAGGGACAGGCATTTCCGGAGGAACTGGATATGTGAAGTGTGTTGTCTACTGACCATCTCACTAGTCCAGATAGTATTGTGTACAAAGGAGAGTAAATGTAGGAGAGGATCTGGCAGATACGACTTATTTAAACTGGTATTTAAATCAATTACACATAGTGTTATCCCAAAGCAAAACAGAAAAGAGAAAACACAAAGGAGCTTCTCTGAGTCCCTCAACAGTAAATACATCTGATTTCTGTCAAGCCAGAATTCCTGGGCTGGGGGAGAAGAATATTATCAGAATGCTTACTTCTATGTTTGTGATTCTCTGAAAGACTTTAAGATGGGAACAGTAGTTTATAGAAGGCACTGATTATAAAATAGTGCAGGTAAAAGGGACAAAGCTTCTCCCAGAGTGGGTAATTTCCCTCTCACAGAATGCTTTGGACATTTCAAGAAGAGATGCTGGAGTTAGAGGCTCTTTGCCATATTGAGTATCTTTCCAGAAGCTTTACAAAGCCGAAGCAGAAGCAGCAACTCATCCAGAGATTCAGCGCAGAGTCTGTCAGACCCCAGGAACCAGCTACAGCTACAGTCATTACAGGCAGACATGGGTACACTCATGCAGAAGCATGCTAGCAGAGAACGAGTTACTTCATTTCAGGAATCTAGAGAAGCAGCTTTTACATGTGATGGGCGTGTTCATTTATTAACATCTCTGCCTAGAAGCAGGACCTTTCTGAAAGGTGTGGAAAGAACCAAAGGACTCAAAGCAAAGCATGATGGGAAAAAGAATGACCAAGAAGTGACTGTAGCACCTAGCTGTAAGAAATGTATTTTAAAAAGAACACGGTTCATTGTTAGAAAAGCAAAGGGAGCTTTTACATCAAATCCTTGACTTTGTTTTTGTATACCACTGATACCTCTTCCTCTAGCTTTCTATGCAAAGAAGCAAGGGGGGGTTACAGTCATTTACTAGTTATTGTTTTCTTTTTTTTTGTTAACTCCTTTTTATTACACAGTGCACTCACACATACCCATGCCATCATGTGAGTTTGCAGCATGTAAGTGCTCACATGTGTGTGCTATATTACCAGCATTGGTGGTTCTGCTCAAGAGAATTGCATTCTCATATGCGTGGGAGGGACACACAGATGGAATTGATGACATAGAAAGTGCATGTGTCACACATCAGTGAACACCCACTCTAGTGCAAAGCTTACTTAGGTATCTGGACCACTTGTGAGTATCCTCCCATCTAAGGGTTTGCTCTGGTCCAACCTTGCTGTTTCCCGAGTTGGTCCCATCACCACCCTTGAGATCTAATTGCCTGCTTACCAGTGGGATGGAATTGCTGTGTATGATTTTCATTCTGGTAGGTGTCCCTCTTCTTCACTAGAAATTTGGGAAGTGTAGGGAGATGCTGGGCAAGCATGTGTGAACCGTAGGTAACTATAATAACCTAGAAGCCCTGGGTGAGTTAGCATTTCACCTGCCAGGGGAAGCATCCAACAAGAAGTCTCAATGTCAGATTGGCTTTCTGGGGGGCGGTGTAGGGGAATATTAGTCCCTAATATGCATGGTGCCATAGAAACTGCTGGGATGGGAGAACTATTTTGAGTCTCTGCTACAGCACAATGACAGGCACTGAGCTTTACAAATGTGTGTCTTTTATAGTCTGATCTTCAATGGCAGGTGATAAGATTAGGGCAGGAAAGCTGTGATTTAGCATTCCCAGACACTTGATATCTCTTTTTTTTTTCTTCCTTCTTTATTTTGTATTTATCAAAAAAAAACACAGTAAAAAGAATTTAAAATGTGGAAGAGTTAGCAATAACTATACAGAGGATAAGAATGATAAGCATGGCTTATCAAGGGAAGAAATACAAATAAGATTGCTACACCTATATTTTCTTTGTGTTCATCTTTCCCTCTGAATTTTTTTTTCCCATCCCTGTATATCCTTATTCAAGGTCTCTTCCCCCTCCCAACACATCTGGTCATTTTTTTCCTCTGCAACTCCCCATCCCCTCCCTGGGCAGGGTTAGGGTTAGGGTTAGTGTTTGTGTATCAATAATTCTCAATGGACTTTCAGTTCCTACAGTGTTTCTTCATTTGGTAGCCAGGCTCCTTGATGGAAAAGGAGAGCCTCTGGTCTGTAAGCCACAGATCAAGACAGCTAGCCACCTACAGGATCCAGCAGTCCTCTGATGATTGGAATGACTACCTTTGGTGAGTTACCCATAACCATGACCTCTCCTAGAACTTTGAAACAATGATGTCCACAGGCATTAACAGCAGGACTCCAATTTCTGAGGAAAGATTATAAGAGCTAAATAGATTTTTCCTCTTCTATCACTGTGCTCATGGTTGAGGTTCCAGGAAAACTCACAGAATCAAGTAACCTGGGCTCATAGAGACAGAACCGATAACCAGGCCTGGTACTGACCTAGGGTCTCTGCATGTATATTATTGTTGTGTAGCTTGCTTCTCTTGTGGGACTTAATAATGGGAACAGGTACTGTCTCAGACTCTTTTATTGGCTTTTGGAACCCTGCTTCTCATACTGGATTATCTTGCCCTGCTTTAATTCATGGGGAGGTGCTTAGTCTTACTGCAGCTTGACATGCCATGTTTTGTTGATATTCATGGGAGACCTGCCCTTTTCTAAACAGAAATGGAGCAGGAATCAATTGGGGAATAAGAACAGAGGTGGGATGGGAGGAGGAGCTAAGAGGAGGGAAGGGGAGGAGTGAAGCCAGGATGAAAAATAAGTAAATTTATTCTTTAAAAAGATTAACAACAAAATTCCCACAAATTGATTAGATGCAATATTTTCATTACATGGGAACATTCATAAATAAAGACCTAAGAAAACTAAAAGTTACAAAAATAAAGAAAAATAATACAGAGTGCTTTTGCTCCTTAGTTGTGCAATTGCCTCCATGCTATCAGCCTCTGGATAAGTATGTAGGACATTTCCTTTTTTTAAATTGCTAATTGATGTAGGAGGACCCTGCCCACTCTGCACAGTGTCATCCCTGGATAGCTGGGCCTGTGCTTCATATACATATGTAGACTTATGTAACAATAAGATATATTGCTATATATGACATATATTATATTATATTATATTATATTATATTATATTATATTATGATATATTATATATATATATTATTTAAAGAAGAGTAGGTCATGAATTCTAGGAGTTAGGGAGCACAGGAGGAGTTGATGGAGAAGAGAGGCAAGACTGAGGATGATGTCCACACAGTACAAATGTATATAACTCTCCAAAGCTAAAATTTTAAACTATAACAAGAACCTATAAAGCCAGAGGAAGCTAACCAGTAGGTACCTGTTGATTCTCCAGTGTTCTCTCCTCAGTTTCTCTCAGTAATAGATTAGAGAATTGTAGAAGGAAATCAGTCCTTTCCTTCCCATATTTCCTTAGTAGTATTTTATAGCAGCAACAGAAAAGCAAATGAGGACAGTCATTTAATTTTTAGTTATGATGATGAGTGGAGAGTTAGGCTAAGTATAGTTGGCCAAAGACTCCCTAATCTACTGAAATCCCCTGATGAGAACTTCACAAGATCACCTTGGCCCAACTACATCTGCATCTTCTGAGGCACTCTGGAATGGAGGTCTTATGATTTATTTTAGAGAAATAAGTAAAAGAAAATCAGAATGTAACCATCATATGCTTCTGTTTTCTCATATGCCAACATGCATGAAATGTGTCCTGAATCCCAGTCACCACTCCTAACTGGGTCCATGTGAGACCTAGGACATGCATAAGAACAACTCAAGACCAGCTCATTTCACAGAGACTGCAACCCTGGTGAGAAATGTTGAAGACAAAGGAAGATCTGAGGCTCAGTCACAGAGGGGAAGGGAGTGATTCTTATTTATTATGTGCCTAGTGCTACTAAGGATCTGGCAGGCTTAGAGTCAGATAATTAGTGTGGTATAAAAAAAAGAAACAAACCATATCACTTGAATATTAATCATATTGTGATTCCCCAAAATAGAAGCAGCTCTAAATTTTCATATTTTATTTTTAGAATGATAGGCATATATCAGTCGGAAAACAACTTCTGTGTGTTTATTTATAAAATTCATGCTATTGATGATTTGTGTTTGTATCTAACATATGAATATAAAAATGCTAATCAGCTGAACACTTTGAACAAGAGAACCAACATGGAAAGATTTCAAATAGTGAAATTATTTATTGAGGCCAGTTTTTTTTTAAATTATTTTTTTGTCCTAAGGACAAGAGAAAAGGAAGAAAATAGAGAGGCCATGTAATATATTCATTAGGAAGATTTTAAATTTTAAATTTTTCTTGTTAAGCAGTTATTGGCACTGGTTGATTGTCAAAGGAAGAAAAGTCATTTTGGGCAGGAAGTGGCCACAAATACATTAGCCATGCCCTAATGGATGGCTCAATACCTGTTCCTATATGGTCTGAACTAATTGAACTTAGGATCCACCACCACTGTGGCCACCAATGACAATAATAATAAAAAATAATAATAATAAAGTAATGGAGGGGGAGGGAGTAAGCTAGTGTGTCCTGGGGAAGTCAGAAGGAGGTGTGAGAGCAGATAACTTCAAAATACATTCTCTTCTCACTGGTCTCCTTTTTTACAGTTGATTTTATCTAATAAACACACCGACACACATATACACACACATATCACAAACCCTACTGAGCCCAATTTTTATTGTTTTTTGTGTAACCATGTTTAAGGTTGACCATTTGGGATTAGATAACCTTGGAGGAAGGGTTCTTGCCAAAAAGCTGATTCTTCTTTCTTCAGCACCTGTGCATTGCCTGTAGCTCTTCATTGAGGTGGGATTTTATGTAATTTTTCTGATCCATACTAGCATATTGACTAGTGTTGTTATTATGCATGTCTTGTTTGGGCAAGCATATTGTTGAGATGCCATGAGTACAGAATCTTCAACATGTCTAGAAGACACTATTTAGCAACAGGCATCTTGGACCTTTGGATATTATGATTGTTCTTCCAATCTGTGCTATTCCTTTGTACCCTTTGAAGAGGTCATGTTGTAGATGTACTGATTGGGCTGCAAAAAGAAACTTTTTTGATGAAGAGTAGAAAAATATTTACCTTTGCAAGTAAGAATTATTATTTAGATTACTGGTAGAATATTGTTTTAGGAAAATGGCAGTAGTGAGGCATTCTCTACAATCTATCACCTCTACAGTAAAAGGAAGTTGACTAGGTTTACAGTAACCTTATGTTCAATTAGATGATAGTTGGTTATTCCTGTTCAGTCTTTGTTGTAGTTCATAAACTTTTCAACTGATTAGGAGGCCCACTGCTTGCTTTTTCTCCCTTGGCTGATTGCATAGCATGTGATATTTAGAGAGTTATTCCTCAGGAAGGAGGTTTCCAATTCATTTCCAGACAATATCTCACAGTTCTGTGTGAAAAGTTTGGACAGGTGTCTCCAGCAACTGGGTCTTAATTTCTATTTCTGGGAAGCCACCAAGGACTATAGAAATAGTCTACAGTGTTTTGCACATCTCTTAGATCCCACTGACTAGTAACTTGAAAGAGTGTTTCTCGTGTCTGTCACGAGGTTCTTGTTAGACTCCTTTTCCTGGGAAGTTGAAGAAGCATTAGCACACAATATGTCATAACTTTATGTAGCTGAGCCTAACCTGGCTTGAGGAGCTTTAAATTTTTTAAAAATATTTATTTTTATTTATATGAATTGGTATTATGCCTGCATGTATAACTGTGTATAGGTGTCTGGCCTTGGAATTACAGACAGTTGTTAGCTGCCATGTGGATGCTGGGAATCAAACTCAGGTCCTCCAGAAGAACAGTCAGTGCTCTTATCCACTGAGCCATCTCTCCAGACCTAGATTTTATTTTTTATGTTTCATGTATTTTAGAGAAAAGAGAAGTTTTATTACTGTATGGGATTTTTTTAGTTATTTAGAATGTTTTGCTTTTTTATATAAAGTTTGATATTGATTTTCAAAAAACAATAAAAAATAAAACATACACAAAAATTATCTTTAAGTCAGTTTAAATATTTTCTCCTATGCTTTCTTCAGTTATTCTTTGGATTTGTCTTTTCTGTCTTCTCCCTCTGTATTACACACACACACACACACACACACACACACACACACACACCAGTCTCAATCTCACACCTGTTTTTCTCCTTCTACCTCTATATCACCTATGTCCAAATCTTAAAGACAGAAGCAGCCTCTTACATAAAGTGAATCATCTTATGATTATTCAAAACAAGTTTACCTTTACATTCCTCAGGAATATGGTATTATAATATACTTCTTTGTAATGAAATATAGTGAGTTTATATCCTAGTGAATACAAATCCCAAGTGTAGTCATACATTATTAATAGGAAAAAAAAAACTTACTAACTACCGTAAAGAGAGAGAGAGAGAGAGAGAGAGAGAGAGAGAGAGAGAGAGAGAGAGAGAACATGGGAGTTACTTCTTCTAAAACAGTGTCCTCTTCAAAGAGAAGGAGCCTAGGAATTTTTTTCAGACAATGTATGTGTATTCAGTTCAGAAAACACTGGAGAGTACAGGCACAGTTCAAGTAAATATACTTCTAAGCATTCTTAGTTTAAGCTCATTAGTCAAGATGTAACGAAACAGGCACCTTTGGGCTCTCTTAGCTTGGACCACAAAGATGGATAAATGGAGAAAAGCTGTTGGCATGCTCAGTTTTCTCTATAACATCTTATCGAAAACCAAACAAAATAATAAATAACTCTTCAGCTGTGGGCTAACTGAATAATGAACATCCCCTTCAGGAGACTGTTTTGCTTAGTCATTAACACCCTTTCTCTCCAGACCCACCAAAAAGACTTTTCCATTTCTACACTCTCAAGTCTTTCTTTTTAGTTTTTAAAATGAAAGTTAAATCAATGCAATAATATCCACCCCTTCCCCATTCTACTCTATTCCTTGGAAACCAAAACAGTGAGCCAGAATGGCCCACACTTGGTTTTCTCTGGGCAATTGCTACACTTTTTAATTATTGTTTCGTTGTTTCAGAATTTGCTAATAAACTTGAAATTTTTCAGTTAAGATTTTTCATTTGTTGATGTTTTTGATAACTAAAATGACACACACACACATATATATATATATATATATATTTATGTTTTTAACCTATGCAGCATTGTGGATCTAAATTTTATAGAAGCTAACTGTGTAGTCTTTAACAGTCTATCAGTAACAAACATTCTGAGTAAAACTGATCCTTTCCTTCTGCTATGTATATGTGTCTTAGTTAGGGTTCCTATTGCTGTAAAGAGACACCACAACCATGGCCAATCTTATAAAGAAAAATCATTTAATTAGGGAGGTTTAGTCTATTATCATCATGGTGTGACATGGTGGCATTCAGGTACACATGGTACTGGAGAAGCAGCTGAGATTTCTACATTTTGATGAACAGGCAACAGGAAGGTGCAGTTTAAACACAGGAAACCGCCAAAACCACACCCACAGTGATACACTTCCTCCACCATGGCCACACTTCCTTGGAGGTCATTTTCTTTCAAACCACCACATTCCACTCTCTGACCCCACCCAAGCTTATAACCCTTTTATATTGCAATAACGTGTTTAGAGCAATTTCAAAAGTCCCTGTAGTCTATAACAGTCTCCAGTTCTTTTACATAAAAGTCTAAAGTTCAAAGTCTCTTCTAAGTCACACAATCTCTTGACTGTAATCCCCTTTGATATTAAAATTAAAATGCAGATTACATATTTCCAATATATAATGGTACACAACAATTCCAAAACCTAGGGAAAGGAGCATAGTGAGGAAATGCCAGATCAAAGCAAGACCAAAAACCACCTGGGCAAACTCCAAACACTACATCATCATGTCTGATTTAGAAATCCTCTTCAGATCTTCTTCTCCTTTTAGCTCTATTGACTGCACCATACTTCTTTCTCTTGGGCCAGTTCTATTCCATTAGCATCTTTCCTCATCAGGTATCCCACAGCTTTGGAATCTCCAACATCTTGATGTCTCCAAACCAATTCAGGATTTGCTTTTAAAGATTCACACAATGGCCTCCATTGCAGGAACATTCCTGACACATGCCTGATCTCAATGTCTTTCTTTAGTCACTGAAGGAAGATTCCGTATCACTTTCTTCTATCCTTGACTTTAAAGCCAGAACCATGGGACCAAAGCTGCCAAGTTCTGCTGCTTTTTGGAACTGGAACATGACCTCCTTGTTCAATTACATCTTCACCAGCTTTCTGTTTTTCAGTATTTTTCACATTGCTTAACCTTGGTTGTCTTTGACATGCTCTGTAGACCAGACTTCCCTCAAACTCAAAGATCTACCAGTCTCTGCCTTAAGTTTTGGTATAAAGGCATGTATTACCACACCTATTTCAAGTGTGAAAGAACTCCATAGTACGCTGCCAAGGGAGCCATATTAGATTTATTAAGGAGGGGAAGGAGGGAAGGGAAGAAAGGAGGGAGAGAAAGAGAGGAGGGAGCAGAGAGGAAGAGAAAAAGAGAAAGTCTTTTACGTGGTTGAAGATTTTATATTTTTTGGTTGTGAGCCTATCCTTTAATGGCTGAGCCATCTCTCCAGCCTGGTTGGAGATTTTAAAGGGTAGGTACATTTACATCAGAGGCTTTGGAGCAAGCCCCTGCATGGCCCGCAACAACATAACAACCTAACAATTCAGCCTTTGTTGATATATATATGGAAAAACATAGGTTTTGTTTGCATGTGAAGATTAAGAATCAAACTTGAGTCCTTTGGAAGAAGAGTCAGTGTCTTTAACCGCTGAGCCATCTCACTAGCTGCTTTAGAGGTGAGTTAAAATGGGGGCTCTTTTGAAGTGACATCATCAGCCATGTCACTTTGGTTCATAGCAGCCAGCATGTCTCTCTGAGGGGGAGCGGCTGCAGTAAACAGACAGTGGTGGTGCCCTGCTTTGATTTAAGGCATATGGAGCAGAAATTTGATGGGTTTTATTTAGGATAAATATGGTAGTGAAAAGGGGGAGGTCAGCAGTTGAATTTGGCATGCAGAAGTTATAGGGAGAGAGTGGGAGATGGTAGAAGAATTGAAAGAAGTTTAGAGAGGAAGAAAAAAAAGAGAATGTATTCCACGTGGTTGTAGATTTTAAAGGGTAGGTACATTTACGTCAGAGGCTTTGGAGCTTTGGATCAAGCCTCTGCAGGTGGTTTTTCTTTAATTCCTGTTCCAAGTTTAAAATTTAGCTGTGTGGGATCTTGCCCTAAGGTGACCACCCTCTTTATTTTATTTCTTAACCTGTTTATCTCCTGGAGCATAGGCCTCATCTCCACCCCACTTTCTAGTACTCCTTTCCTCTTCAGCTTGTTTCTTCTTATTATAAATCTTTATAATCATGAACACTACTAACCACAAAATAGATTCTATACTGGGTTGTTTTGAGATTTCCACTGCCAAGAGGATTAATTCAAATCTCTTCACTTTAGCCTCAGGCAGACTCTTCAGAAAAGGGCAAAAAGCAGAAGCTTTCTTCACCGAAGTATCACAAAAATGATCTCTAGGCAACAAATTAAAGTTATTTATTCTCAAAGCTCTTCAGCCATCCCCCAGAGTTCCAATCATCCTCAGCATGTCCCTATTAGCACTGACGATTTCTAAGCCAGAGTATCAAAGCCCAAATTTCTCTAAACAAAAACATGGGCAGGCTTATCACAGATATACCCTAGTCCCTAGTACCAACTTCTATCTTAGTTAGGGTTTCTATTGCTGTGAAGGGACACCATGACCATGACAACTCTTAAAACGGAAAAACATTTAATTGAGGTGACTTAGATTTTCAGATATTTAGTCCATTATCATCATGGTGCAACATGTTGGTATGTAGACAGACATGGTACTGGAGAAGTAGCTGAAATTCCTATGTTTTGACCAGAAAGCAAAAGGTAGTGACCTGTCTTACTATGTATTTCTTGATCATAGGAAACCTCAAAGACTACTTCTACAGTGACACCCTTCCTCCAAAAAAGCCACATCTTTTATTAGTGTCACTCCCTTTGTGTGTACCACACCATGATATAAAAAGAAAATAAAACTATATGCCCTAATCTCAGAGTAAGAGAAGACAAAAAGTCTCTTCCTGATCAACAGCACAGTAATTTTGCTACAAAATGATCCCTCCCAGCAATACAAATGCCTCATAGTCTTGTGATGTTGATTTTGACTCTGCAATCATAATTGTCTTCAATATATTCTTTACTCACAAAGATCTAAGTTTTTCTATTTTCTAAGAAAATAAAATAAATCAAAGGAAAAGCTTGAGAATGGAGGATGAAATTGGAGAAAAAAGATAGGAACTGAAGAACAAAATTCCTTGAGGGACTTAGGTAGACTCCAGAAATTCATGGAAGAATCTCAAGAGCACTTGGAATGGAGTCTAAGAAAGTTTGTGCCACATGGAAGCAGAAATTAAGTGGTGATAATCAATTTTCTCTTATCCTTTCCTGACATTGAGTCCATATGTTGAAGGATTGGAATATAGTAAATAACACTATCAGTTTGAATTTGGACACTTTATTCAAAGGCTAATGCAGTCACAAGAGTTGATTTTGTGAAGAAATGTACTCAGGGTACATTCTGGCATTAGTGACATAGATAAAGAGAAGTCCCTGAGGAGCTACATCTGACTGCAGAGAAATATTTTTAGTAAACCATGGTCACTGTAATTGCCTTGATTATGTCTTTAGTAAGTGCAGCTGAGAGAGAAGAGACATCTAAATTTGCCTAGAGGTGTCAAGTTTAAAGTCAAAGAGTATAGTATTTGATTTGAGAGTTTTAAATTGAAAGAGTTGTTTAGACTCAAGAAAAGAATCTCAGGCAGTGTATTAAAGAAAGAGGTAGGGGAACCAAGGTTTTCCTCTGGCATCTACAGACAGTTAAAATAATGTGGCATTAAATAGTAGGGAATGGAGGGCTATGAAGTGTTCAAAGACAGCAATTAGGTGCTCAAAAGTTAGCTTGTGTTATATCAAGTTATTTAGATTTTTCCCTTGAAAGCCAGTGGAAAAACATCACTAATGACTTTCAGAAAGTGAAGAACATGCAAAATCCCACTTTTCTGGTGGCAGATGCACTGGAGAAACACTGAAATCTTTCTCAGTCTTCCATGGAACATGAGCCTTGCATAACTTTTCTCAGCATAATTACATGGACAAATACATTTGAGAAAAATATGTTCTACCAGTTTAAAATTTCAAGCTGTGAAGTAATTATTCTAAAGTTTTCTTATTAAAGGAAACTACATGACATATTAAGTTCTGGCCTTAGAAAGCTAATTTTATATTTTCTTGTTCAATAGTCTTTATCACAATAAAAGGAAGCCAACTTGGCTAATATAAACAGAAAAAAAGGTTTATATAAAAATACATAGAAAATAATTGACTCTGAGTATTTGTAAGAGAAAGAGTATTTTCTATCTGTCCTCCTCAAAGTTTAATAATTGAACATATAAAATATAAAAAAAATT
This sequence comes from Sigmodon hispidus, assembly GCA_004025045.1. Classification (NCBI taxonomy): domain Eukaryota; kingdom Metazoa; phylum Chordata; class Mammalia; order Rodentia; family Cricetidae; genus Sigmodon; species Sigmodon hispidus. The sequence goes on from PVIH01014804.1 coordinate 39,910, forward strand.
GTAATGTTTAATTACATGCACAGAGGTCTTCCAAGGCAGGAAACAAGAACGGAGGCCAGTTTCAGCTCTAGGAGACTCTTCGGGCAGTGCCTTAGTCTTTGTGAGTTTACATGTACATCAATCCTGTTGATTTTCAGGACCTTGTTTCCTTGGCTGTATCCATCCTTTTTGGCTTTATACTCTGTCTCCTCTTTTACAGCGTTCCCTGAGATGTAAGGGAATCTCTCCCTCACCTTCTTTCTACTTATCTATCTCTCCTTCTCTCTCCACCGCTCTTTGTCTTGACCTACATGCCTTTGCATATACATTATGGTTTTCTGTTTTATGTTTTTGTGGGATTTTTTAGTGTAAAAATTAGTGGGTCTTTGTATCTATATCTGTTTCTTCTGCCTTTTCTTGGACTCTATTCCTCTTTTTTGTTTAGTCCAGTTCTGATGCTCCAGTATTGCTTTTATGTTACTATATTTTATTTGATCATTTTCCTTTAGAAACCTGATTATTTTATAAGACACAAAAAGCTGGTGTATGTGATGGGAGAGGAGGTGGGGAAGAACTAGGAGGGGTAGAAGGGGAAACCTTAGTCAGGATACATTCTATTCTCAATAAAAGGAGGCAGAAGAGTCTGGAAGTCACTTTCTCCTTTACCACTGGCAACTGGAAGATGTTAGAGAAGATAATTCACAAAGCTTTTGAAACCTGATATTGATGCACAAGAGCAGGAAGACGTTCATCCAGGCTTCTCAGAATAAAACATTAAATAGCTTGTGAATTCAGGACTTTACTCTCACATAGACCTTCAACTCCAAAGTCCCCCCCACCCCGAAATAAAAGCTAGGAAAATTTTAAAAGATACAAGACACTGACATTATCTTTGCAAAGACCTGGATAGCATCAGAAACTATGGTCAGATGATATTGAACCTAGTACATGACATGTCTCCCACTCACCAGTATCAAATCAAATAGCTTTGTACCAACGTAGTTCACAAGCACAGGCCAGATTTGGTGAGAATGAAAGACAGTGGAAGAGAAAGACTACCAACCTCTAACGTATGACCAAGTACCATCTTAGTTTTGTTTCTAATTGCCTTGATAAAATACCCCAATATAAGCAACTGGTAGGGAAAGAGTTTATTTTAGTTTACAAATTCAGGTTATAGTTCATGGTTGCAGGGAAGTCACTGCACAAGGAAATTGAGACAGATGCTCAAATTACACCCATAATTGAGAAACACAAAGGAAAGAGCTAATAATACATACATGCTAGTGCTGAGCTCCTTCTTCTTTTCATTCAGTCCATGACCCAGATCATCAAATACTGCTGCCCACACCAGATTAGATACTTACACTTTACTATTCCAGTTAAGAAAATCATTCCAGGAATGCCCAGATCCAACCTACCCTAGAAAATTACTCACTGTGACTCTTCTACACTGATTCTAGATGGTAATGTTGACAATTAAAACCTACTACCACAAGCACCAAGCTTAACCTTCCCTCAAGGAAGAAGCTTTTGGTTAGATCCAAGCTGGTCTGTCCTGTGTCTAAAGTTCACAGTATCTTCATCAATAGGGACATAGTTTCCACACTTTGAGGGAAGGGGTAGCAATGACAGGTAATATTCACCTACCCAGGGCTAGTTAATTCACGAATCTTATAGAAAAAGCTATAATAGCTACTTAACAGAATCAGGAGAGTCCCTGAATATATTTTCAATATTTATTTTCAAACACATACGTAAATATGGTTCTTCACTTTGCATCAAGGTAATATCTCTTTGCAAGAGATGGAAAATATTAAATAAAAACAAAACCCAGAATTGTGGAGACCAATCCCAACAGATACATCTACAACACAACTGTTACCCCTAAGGTTCAAGGAATTTGCAGAAAAGAAAGCAGAAACATTGTAAGAGCCAGAGGATTAGAGTTTTTCTCTGAGATTGTGTTTTCTAGATACACCAGAAACTACTCATGAAGTACCAACAGCATGGCTGTCTAGACCTCATCTGTAGAAGGATGATGGATGACATGTATAGACATGCTAACAGGAAGGGTGGGAAGCTCATGAGGCTTAAGCCTAGACAAAGACTTAAAGGCAACTGAATAAAGGTTGGAACAGAAGAAGTGGTCCTCCTGATAAAAGAGGACATCAATGGCTGTTCAATACCAAAGATCATATATACAAGTAATGTTTCATAGACTGAATTGGTTATGTTTAGGGATGATATATATGCATGCAATAACAATCACTGCCAAACAGGCAGTGAACTTGAAGGAGAGCAGAGGGGTATATGGGAGGGTTTTATGGGAGGAAAGGGAAGGAGGAATTTTGTAATTAAGTTACACTCTAAAAAATAAAAAATAATTCAAAAGAATACAGGCAACTAAGTTGTTCTGAGAGGAGAAATAGATTTCCTCAGGGAAGAGCAAAACAATGTACACATATGAATAACCATAAAGGGACAGAGCAGGTTTATTTATGTGTTTAGGAATATACAGGTATTTATTTCTAAATATATTATAAATGTGATATCTGTATGTAGAAATCATATATATACATATATAAATAGGGTATGATTTTTTAAGGTAATAGTTGTCAAGGACTGGAGAGAAGATTGAAAAGGCAGAAATAAAATAATTATAATATCAAAAATAAAAATATTACTTTCAAAAACTGAAATGTAGCAATGTTTCTTTTCTTTTTAAATTTTGAGCTCACCTGTATTTTCCAGGTTTTCCATATAAACAATATTGTACCCTGAAATTAAATAGTAAAATGAAAAATGACTACTTTCTTCACATATATGTATGGAATTAGTAAATCAGCCTCTAACTTTAATTTCCAGACTCCTATAAGTTGGTTATGTTTAATCAGGCCTTTGAATCCGGTTCTATCTAGTGACTTGATAACATCTAGGTATGATTGAACCACTTCGAAAGCGTTTCCTGATGAATGTGCTAGTACCCTGCCCTTCACTGGGAGAACTGCTAAGAAGAGTGAGCAATTCTCAGACTCTCTTTCAGGTCAGGGTCTTCTTCTGTCTGAGTAGCTTCTTGCCTGGCATGAAGCTGCTTTTGAAAATTTCTGAGCCACAATCCCTTTTCAAAAGGACTGTTGCTATGCATAAAAATGCTTTCCCTTTTTTAAGAGCATGATTTTAAGCTGTGTAAATCTTTGATTTAGAATTCTCTCATGTGTGTTTTATTTTCATAGCTGTTTCTTATATTAATGGATATTACTCCCCTCCCATTTTATCTTAAGCTTCTGTTGAGAACATAGCCACATGATCTATTGTCCCCAGGAATGACTTCAAATTTTCTCATTACTATAAGACATTAAGTTGCCAAGATATGATTTACTTTAGTAAGTGCCTTTTTTGTCATCTATGTTAGAGAGTTTTGTGACTGTTATTTAAATTTCATGCCCCTAGCGATCAGTCTCAGTGTTACAAACAAAGGAAGGACTATGTGTCGCAATGGAGGAACACCTGAAATACAGGCTAACGGGCAGAAGCCACTAGGGCAGATCCCACGCTCACAGGAAACCCGAGCAATGCACATGCAAAGCTGAGTCACCTGCAAACTCAGTGCAAGGACTGCTCCTTGGCACTGCCATGCCAAATGCGTTCCTATCAGCTGCACACATTTCTGAATATGTGGATGCAAAGAGAAGACCACAGAAGTGGAAAATTGGAAGGCAGGAAAAAAAATCCCCTTAGGCAAAGATTTAAAGTTAATTTTAAAGAATGTTAGGCAGAGAGTGCGTGCTGGAATTTGATAAAGGCTTGGGGGACAATAGAAGTTCTCTGTTTGGATGCTTAGGGACTGGGTGAATTGGCTGATAAGAAAATGAAATTGTGTAAACAAATTGAAGGCAACATGAAGGAGTTCAGTCCTGATGAGAACTTGCCTAGCAGAGCTCAGAAAACTGTCACCTTATCTACTCAATGAAGTGATGTTTTATATGTTTTCAACATATTTTACACACATATATAAATATATATGTATAGAGAGAGTAGATAGAAACTGCCTCATTTAAATCTCTGCTGTGTATGGTGACAATATATTCCAGTATTTTTATGACAAGCATTAAGCAACAGTGAATGATTTAAAATTCAGGTTATAGGAAATGTCTCAGAGAAGCGAAATAATAATGTATTATATATATGCACAGGCTTAAAAGTTACTAAGATAATAGTCATATTTGGTAATAATGAGTGAAGCCATTCTTTTTTATCTCTTTGATTTATAATGTGCACTTAAATTTAAGGCCTCCAGGCACATGTAAATTGCGAAATCGCAAATGATTTAAACAATGGCATAAGTAACAATGGCACTTAAGAATAGCATTAACACCACACTATCACTGTTACTCATATCTGCAGACTAGTTATGTTACCTCAGAAATGACAATACTGAATTATTCTCTTTCTTGTCATCATATATTCCAGTTCAGTAGCATTAACTTAAAAACCATCTAACTGTAAATCATAAAAGTTTTACACAGTGTTTTCCAGAAAACTCTCTAATAATAATTTTATATTAGCTTTGGTTTGTAGTAAGAGGTTTCTGGCCTGGCCTAGCCCCATGGTATGGACCCGCTGCCACTGCTTAGGCCCCCCAAAATGACACAGATGCTTATATTAATTTTATGCTGTTTGGCTTATGCCTCAGGCATGTTACTAGCCAGCTCCTGCATCTTTTTCAACCCATTTCCATTCATCTGTCTTGCCACATGGCCCGTGGCTCACCTGTGTTACTTTACACGTTGATTCTTGGGCAGCTGAATGGCATCTCCTTTGACTCTGCCCTCCTTCCCCTTTATATATGCTCTAATTTCTCCACCTACTTCTAAGATGCCTGCCTTAGACCAAGACAGTTCTTTTATTTCACAGCATACAGAAAGACAACCCACATCATTGGTTATTCTTTTTTTTTTTTCTGTCATTTTCTATGGTGACATTATTGTTTTTATTTAAACAAGAGAGGCCTGGAGAGATGGTTTAACCATAAAGTATTTAAAGCTACTGTAAAGGACCTGGGTTTGGTTGTCAGATCTCACTTAGTGGTCACTTTCAACTCAACACCCATAACTCCATTTCTAGGAGCTGCACTGTTCTCTTCCAGTGGGTACTAGGCACATATATGGTTCACATATACTCATGAAAGCTCATAAAATTAAATATGAATTTTTTAATCTCTTTTTAAATTATTATTACTATCATCTTATAATTAAGGATTTAAAAAATTATTTTATTTAAAAGTTGTTTATTATTATTTTATATACCAATTACAATTTCCACTCCTCCCCTCCTCCCAATCACGCCCAGCTTCCCCTTACCACTGCTTTCTCCCATCCACTTCTCAGAAAGGGTGAGGCCTCCCTCCCATGGGGAGTCCACAAAGTCTGACATATCAATTTGAGGCAGGATCAGTCTCCCCTCCTCAAGATTAAACAAGGTAGCCTTCCGTAGGGAATGGGCTGCAAAATGCCTGTTCATGTACTAAGGGTAAATCCTGGTCCCACTGCCAGAGGTCCCACAAATGTCGTAAGCCACGCAACTATCAATCACATTCAGAGGGCCTAGCTCAGTCCCATGCATAGTCTCTAGCTGTCAACCTAGAGTCAGTGAGCTCCCAGTAGCTTGAGTCAGTTGTCTCAGTGGCTTTCTCCATCCTGATCTTGACCTCTTTGATCAGGTAATCCCTCCTCTCTCTCTTTGACTGGACTGAGAGCTCAGCCCAGTGCTTAGCTGTGGATCTCTGCATCTGCTTCCATCAGTTTCAGGATAAAGGGTCTATGGTGACAACTAGAAAGTCATCAATCTGAGTACAGGGAAGGTCAGTTCAGGCATCCTCTCCCCTATCGCTTGAAGTCTTAGCTGGGGTCATCCTTGTGGATTCCTGGGAATTTCTCTAGCACTGGGTTTCTTCCGAACCCTCAACTGGCTCTCTTTATCAAGATATCTGTGTCTTTCTTTGTTCTCCCTCTCTGCCCCTCCCACAAGTCAACCATCCTGTTTCTTTGCCTCTGCCTTCCAATTTACTCAGGAGATCTTATCTCCCTCCCATAAGGAATCTACAGATGTCTATCTTAGGGTCTTCCTTGTTACCTAGCTTCTCTGGGGTTGTGGGTTATAGCCTGTGTCCTTATCTTTACATCTAATATCCACTTACGTGAGTACATACTGTGTTTGTCTTTCTAGATCTGGTTTAGCTCACTCAGGTATTTGCAGGAAAGTAGATCGAACTAGAAAACATCTTTTAAAATGAATCCAAAGGCAAGATATTCTGTGCTAGAGTGCATATACTCTACATATCAACAATCTTACGAGGTAGTATTTTTTATATTTGTTTATATATTAGAAAGAAATCAAAGGAAGAAAGGATTGTTTTCTTGTATCATATGGTTAATCACATAGAAAAGCTCAACTACAACCTGTAGTGGTTTGGATGAAAATGTCCCCATAGGCTCGTCTGTTTGAATGCTTGGCTTCCCGGACTAGGAACAGGTGTTGCTTTGTAGGAATAGATGAGTCATAGAGCGTGAACTTTGAGGTTTCAAAAGCCCATGGCAGGCCCAGTCTCCCATCCTCTCTCTTCTGTCCTCTCTTCTCTCCTCTCCCCCTGCCCCCCCCCCATCATCAGGTTGTGTTATACAGCTCTCTGATACTTCTCTAGCACCATGCTTGACTGTGTGTCCCCGTGATCACCTAGAGGCTAATTGCCTAAGCCTCTGAAGCAAGGCTCCATTTCAAAGCATCCCTTTATCAGAGTGACCACTGTTTCTTTTCACAGCAAGAGAAGACAAACTAATACACAAGATACAATTGGTTTAGTTTTAAAACAAGAAATTCGTCCATTGTTATACTACCTCAGGGTAATATCCTTATTTAAAAACTAAATAATTATAATAATTATAAACTGTCATTTGTTATTTACTGTAGCATGTATTTTCAATCTACAGACACGTAAAGAAAAGTTAAAGTTGAAAATTTATTTACTTTTCGTCTCCTCTCCTTCTCTCACTCCACTTTATTTTCTTTTCCTGTATCTCCCCTTCTTTTCCTTCCCTTCTCCTCCCTTCTTCCATCACTTTTCCTTCCTTCCTGTCTCCTGCCTCTTTTCCTGCCCTTTCCCCTTCTCCCCCCTCCCCTTCTCTCTCTCCTCCCCCCCTTGTCTTCACTCTGCTCCCTTCCCTGTCCCTGTCCTTTGGTGTTTATGGTTGGACAAGAGAGAAACATTAACCAGAGAAGATGATGAAGCAACAAAGTGAGAAATGTCCCTGAAGCAGGCAATTGAGGCAGAGTTTGTCATCAAGATGTACTTACTTACGGTAAGGGAAGTGGCTGAAGCCTGGTGACCCAGCAGATGACACAGCAGGGCACAGAAGCCCATGTTTAGAAACAAGAAAGACGGAATCTGGAATCCCTGAAGCCTCGGCAGGCTCATTGATGGTGTGCTTTGAGCAACACAGAAGAAAAGGAAGATGGGGAGGCCTGTGGGCCCCAGAAAGACCTTGATATTTGTAAACTACATTTTCTTAGAAGAACTTCATGTAAAAGTCAAAACAACTTCTAATTTTGATGGGGTTTCTATGCTGTTAAAAGAATATCAATCACTTTCCAATAAACATGAGGGCACTGTATCAGGAAAAAAAAATAATTCTAAAGGAATCATTCCTGAGGCTACAGCACTATTGGAAAAGCTTGGCATTGTTTATATTTGCTTGTTTGTTTGTTTTGTATTTTCAAAGCACTCATCTGCAGAACTGATTCAGTTTTTAATACACTCATCCCCCAAAGGACCAATCAGTTCCACGCTCCTCTGAGAGGCAGCCAGGAGGAGCCTAAACCACATAGCAAATCCTCTTGCCCCACCTCTCTGTGCCCACATGCTCTCACATGGGAATTTCCAAGTCTGGAGAGACTACGGACAGCTTCCAGATTTGTTACAATACATTCACGCTCTCTGCCAGTGTCAGACAAGGGGCTTTACAATTACCAAAGAACAATTCTAAGGATGAGCATGCCCGAACAAATGAACTTCACTGCTGCTGTGACAGTGGCAAATGTTAGACATGATTGAATTAGCCTTTGTCCAAGAGCCTTCAGAAAAGTGAATCTCAAAGTTCAACATCATTAGGTACAGTGGGCTGAAAGCTGAAGGACAGGAAACGAACAGAGTAACTGGAGGCAAGCTGTTAAATATAACCTTTTACCAAGAAGAGTGCAAAATAAGTTCTTTACCTTGCTAGTTCATTTACCCTGTAGTAATAGAGAAGTAAGATTAAAATGGTCTTTGAAAAATGAATAATATTGAGAGCATGTTATGTCTGCTTGTTTATTTTATTCTAATGTCAATTCTGTGATGAAATCCACGTGTGTGTGTGTCTGTGTGTGTGTGTGTGTGTGTGTGTGTGTGTGTGTATGGGGGACAGAGAAGGGGAAGAAGAAAGAGAAACTTTTAGGCATTATCTGCTTTCAAAATGTGTTATCGCTTTAGTTTATGAATTAGAATTCATTACATAAAATCCCTGTCTTGACCCATGAACAGTATTCCATCTGTTATAAGTTTCCTTATAGTTCTTGGACTGTGCTTTTGCTGTGGCACAGACAGTATGGACAGATGAGATATATTACACTAGAAATCTCACTACGAGAATAAATATTTTATGTCATTTTCTAAACTCTAATGAAATCTATTACAGAGTCTAATCATGACTTTTCTTTAAGCATTCCTGTTTGCTGAAAATGGGAAGAGAGCAAAGTACCTAAACTCATTATAAATCTGACTACACAGTAAGGATGCAGCTCCCAGTGATTCACCACTTCAACACTGCTTTGTTTCTATTGACAGATCATTTTAATAACCACGGTTTTCCAGTTGATGGGAACTATTCTGCATTTCTGAGTTCAAGCAATTTATTAAACTGCCTATACCAGAAATTCTTATTTTCTACAGTTCTTGATAATTCTTCCTTACAGTATGTATATGTATTTCTCTCTTAAAAGTACACCTGAATAACAGTGATTGCCTTTTCAGAAAATACTTTCAGCAGTTAACTAGACCTGATATAGAGAATACAGATTTATTTAAGAAGAAGAGTCGCTGACTACATTGCATAATATTTCTTTGATGGTTACTCATATTACTGAGATCATCCAACTGAAGCTATAGGATATTCCAGCTGAACAATATTTTTAAATGTGGAAACTAACAGATATGATCTATTGCACTGCTAAATAGGATGAAAAAGGCCAGTAAGCACACACTTGATTCAGCCTAATCGTCTATTTGCCGAATCTCACTACCAAGTCTTCCATCTATTCTGTTCAATTGGAAGCAAGAACTTGTTCTAACTCTTTTTATCATGGCTGGTCTAAAAATCAATATTGTGATGACATTATTTTTTAACAGCAAGCCATATCTCCTACCTTATCCTTTAAATTAATGATGTGACAAGATCCTGGGAAGATGTACTCCAGCCTTACTTATGACAATACACAATGCTTGATTTGTCAGCTTGGCTCACGTTAGGTACTGAATATTGAAGCCTAAAAAAAAAACCAAAAAAAAAACAAAAAAAACTTGCACATGGAATAAGAAAATAGTGTTTTATGGCAATGACCTCTATCTCTACTCTTTCATGCTATTAAACAGCTGAATAAAAACTGATTGGAGAACAGATGGATAAAGCTTATATTTTTTTTTTTAGTCTGAGAAAAAAAAACATAAACGACAGTTCAAAAGACTGTTTCCTTACCCGTCATAATTTTGTTCTTCCTTTCATTTCCTTGTTTCTTGCTAAAGCTATTTTGCCAGAGGCTACAATATACTAAGAATTAGAACTAGTGAAGTGTAAGTAAGTCGGCTTTGAAGCTAAGTGGCCAAACTGCCTCCCTCTGGCAAAACTATCTCCTTATGATAAAGCAAGATTCCTTTATAATAGGCCTGGTGGGCTTGTAAGGGATTACCTAAGTGTCGGGCCCAGTTCAGAATGTACTTAAGAATGCCATTTCAAAGGAGTAAAATACCATGTTTGTTCAAGTAAGTCTCTACTTGCTCTTTTCCTTCTGCAGGCAAGGTGCAATAAAATTAGGGACCCCAAAGCCCTATGATCAGCATCAGGGAGAGAGCTCATGACTAAGTGGTTGTGATTTCCAAAAGAATTTGTGAGAACTAATGTGTCTGGCTTCAACAGCTGCAGAATTCTTATTGAATCATGTACCTTTTCATATGAAGGCACTATGGCTTATAGACACCATCTAGGGAATTGAGAGAATCTCATCTGGCCTTGAGCTTCTCTCTCTGGCATACTCTGAAATGTCCCCTAGAGTTTATTTTGAACAAATCAGTCCCTTTTCCTGTACTTGGAAAGCCTTGCAAGTCTTTAGATTACATTATTATATTGCTATATCATTAAAACCAAGGGAGAATGAAGAACAAGCCTGGATTATGTTTACTAGCAGTGTTTCTGAATTTTCCCAGTGTTCCTTAGATGCTGTGTCATGAGAAATTCTTTTGTTAGCTCTCAAATTTTTGGTTGCTCTCAATATATGATGTGATTTCTCTTCCTGCACATAGACTTTAATCTAATAATCAAGGGAAGTCAATAATAAAAAGAGAACTCCCCACCAAAATGTTACAATTTTTCAGACTAAAGACTATTAACATTCCACTTGAGGGATTTATTTCAGGTTAATAACCTAGGACTATAGCTCAGTGGTAGAATGTGTGTTCCTATTGCACAAAGTCCTAAGCACCATTCATAACATTTCACATACATAAGATAAAAACATCCCACTTTTTCAAGATGTTGTTTGGCTATCAATAAGCCCACATTTGTATAGCTAGACAGAGTAAGTTATCTCTATTTCAACATAGTTCTCTGGTTCTCTTCTCAAAGCATATGTCAACTGTTTAGAATAAAAGAGTCATGTTGATTCTCCCCAAACTGATTGTGTGCATGCAAAAGAAGGCTCTTCTGCTCCTTCCTTCAAGCTGAGGAAGACTTTGGTGCAGAAGTAATAATATATCCTAAAATTCTATACTTCTTGGCATGGCCAGGATGTTACTTTATTAAAAGTTAAAGCCAATATTCAAAGACACATCACTAAATTCATTTCCATTTAGTTTCTGTCTGTATTTCAGGTACTTATTATTTAGCACTTCATATTTAGCATTTTAATAACCAACATATGTACACTGCTGGTGGGTATAATTTTAGTTTGGAATTTTAGTGAGGAATACTTTTACATTATTTGATTATTATATTCTGCTCATAAAATATCATCATTGTTTTTATTTTTAGCATTTATCTTAGAGAAAAATGCTACTTGATGGTAAATGTTATTCAGCATAAATATCAAATGGTAATGAAATAAATTCTGGCTTTTAAAAATGCTAGATAATGAGTGTTTAAAAATTCATATTTTCTATTAATTTTATTCTAACTGCTCAGTTTTGATCGAATTTTTCCCTCTATAAACATTTAAATGTGAACATAGGCTTCTACCTCAACACTAAGTTTTGCAGAGTGGAGTCAATGGACTGTAATTTCCAGGTGCATAGTGGACATAGACTATGAAAAATGCATGCTAGTTTTCTTCTACAAGGGCTGTTGTTGAACATATTTTCATAATGTTTAGTTTAATCTTCGAAATTGCTTTTTCTTTTAGGGAGAAATAGCCAACCATCAGTTTTTCTTTCTTTTTTTTCTTCTTTATTTATTTTGTATTTATTAAAAAAAACAATAAAATGAATTTAAAATGCTGAAAAGTTAACAATAACTATAAAGAAGATAAAAATCATAAGCATGACTTATCAAGGGTGATAATGCAGATAAGATTGCTACACATATATTTACTTTGTGTTCAGCTTTCCCTCTGATTTTTTTTTCCATCCCTGTATATCCTTATTCAAGGTCCCTTCCCCCTCCTGCCACATCAGGTCATTTTTCTTCTCCGTAACTTCCCATCCCCTCCCTGGGCAGGGAGCAGACAGTCCTATGGTCCCACTGACCCAATAATTCTTGGATCAGTCTCCACTCCTGGCCAAATCCAGTTTTGTCCCCCCTCCCTCAAGAGTGAGTCAGGTGTTCCTATAATTGGAGTGGGGTCCGAAGGGTCAGTCCAGGGTGTTTCTGATCCCAAGCTGTTCAGTGGTTGTGGTTTGCAGCTTGGGCATGCTTGGCTTTTTTTCTTGTTTGTTTGTTTAGAGACCACTAATGAGTGAGTACATCCCCTGCTTATCTTTCTGAGTTTGTGATACCTCGCTCAGGAGGATATTCTCCAAATCCATCCATTTGCCTGTGAA
>PVIH01014805.1:0-52217 GCA_004025045.1 Sigmodon hispidus
TCCACCACACTGACTGAGAGCAATGGCGTCCACCACACTGACTGAGAGCAATGGCGTCCACCACACTGACTGAGAGCAATGGCGTCCACCACACTGACAGTGCAATGGCATCCACCACACTGACAGAGAACAATGGCATCCACCACACTGACTGAGAGCAATGGCATCCACCACACTGACAGAGCAATGGCGTCCACCACACTGACTGAGAACAATGGCGTCCACCACACTGACTGAGAGCAGTGGCGTCCACCACACTGACAGAGAACAATGGCGTCCACGACACTGACAGAGAGCAATGGCGTCCACCACACTGAGAGCAATGGCGTCCACCACACTGACTTCCAACCCTACATTCTTTGCTCTCCATTCATCTTAATTCCTGGAAAACCTGCCATAGCTTTCCCAGCCTGCACTGCAGCTATGGATTGTCATGTGACCCACTCTGATTAATGAGATAAAGGGAGGGAAACTCAAAGTAGGAAAGTCAGGGGACTGGAACTCAAAGAGATCCTCCTGGATTGACTATGGGTAGATTTCTTCTCTGATATTCCAGGCTGGTTTTTATTAAATATATAACATATCGCCACTGACTCCCTCCAGCCCTGGCTGTGCAAGTGTACAGTGGAGTGGAGAGCTGACCTCCGGGGAGAATCTTCAGTATAACAGCAAGATGTGCTGTCCGCTCAGGGAAGGGACTTCCTGCTGGAATAGCTGCTTCTTAATCAGCCATGTTCCTGTAAGTAACTTCTGCAAACTCACTGCTTCTCCAAAATGGACTTGAACACCCACTCTTTATTTCTTTATTGGTTTACTGCACAATCTGGATGGTTTTTGTTTTTTTTATCATCCCAAGAAGAGTCAGCAGCCCTTGGGAGTAGCTACTGTGCGGCTTTTTCATGTGGGCTAATGAAATGAGTCCTGGTTAAGCCATTGTGAGCCTCATTCTGTTCTTTTCAGTCCGGAATACATGACTGTGTAAAAAGTATGACCCCAACCTCAATTCAATCACTATGGTGACTTGGTTTACCTGTTAAGATTCTCCTTTATTCTATCTTCTGCCTGATCTACCAGCCTTAAATAGTGCCTTATTTGAATGTCAAGGTCAGAATTGCAGGCCAGATGACATGTCCCTCCTCTGCGCTCGCTCCCTTAGCTGTGTACATTTGCCTTTAAAGTACAAGTCACCTGGTTGTGTCAGGCAACTTACCTACATGATGTATGTTCTGAGGGATCAAGGGGGTGGGGAATCAGTCCCTCTCAGTGTACTTCCACTCGTGTATCAGGGCCCAGCTCTGATACCAGGCTGCTTCTAGCTTGAAGGAAGGTTTACGAAGTGACCATTCACCTTGTCAGCCTTGGTAAGGGGAATATAGAGAAAATTCCAGGAAAAGAAATGGTCCTGTTGACACAGAAAGTTTTTTACTGTCTTTCCCTCCCTTCCCTCACCCTTTCCTTCCCCCGCTCTGTCTTTCCACATAGGTGGGGTCAGGGGCCAACTTTCAGGATCCAGTTCTTCCTATCATGTGGGTCCCAGGGACTGGACTCAGGTCACCAGGCTTTGTGACAAATGCCTTTATCTTCTGATCCTGAATTATTAGATAAAATTAGTTATTCACTTACTCATTTGTGTGTCTGTGTGCAGATGTGCACAGGGTACCTGTGCTCAGGGGCACTCACTCTTCTGTCATTCTCTGCATGCTCCTTTGAGGCAGGGTCTCTCCCTGAACCCGGGGCTCCCATCTTCTCAGGAAGGGAGTTACTGAGCCTGGAAACCCTTTTATCTCTTCTTTCCTCAGAGCTGGGCTCTTACATGTGTATGAATGTCTGGCTTCTTATATGTGTTCTAGGATCTGAGCTAGTCCACATGGCTGCCAGCAAGCCTTTTTGACCACTGAGTATTTCTCCTGCCCCAAACCTTTGAGTTATCATTTTCTAAAGTTATACTATTACATTTTAAGTATAAGCACCTATTTTTAAAGGCAATAAGCTTGTAAACAATTGAAACACAGGTACTACAAATGAGTCTCCTGAACGTTTCAGAGGTTTTAGGGACTATTGATCAAATTCCAGAATTTTATCTTATACATTAAACATGTTAGTCATTTGTTTGTAAAAATGGAGTCATATTTCATATTCTATATCCTGCTTTAAGGTAAGAATAACATTTTATGGTATTTTTATACAAATAGATATAACTTTGCTTTTTTAAGGTGGCAGAAAGGTTTTGTATTAGTTAGCTATTGCTGTGTAACAAATTGCCACATTTAGTGGCCTTTTATTTATTATCCCACAATTTCTGTGGGTCAGAAATCTGCCCATGGCTTAGTTGGGGCTCTACATTTCTGGTTCTCTCGTTTAACTGTAATAAAAGTGTCTGGCAGGTTTGGGTCCTCTTCTGAAAGCTCCACAGGATCAGATCTTCTTCCTGGCTTACTTACATAGCTATTGATAAAATTCAGTCATGTTTGGATTAGTGCAGAGAGGGATTGTTCCTCAGTGGCTGTTGGGTAGAGGAACTGGCCTCAGTCATTTTCCATTAGCCTTTCCCAATATGATAGCTTGCTTCACCAAAGCCAGCAAAGCAGAGAATCTTACAGAAAAGTTACCGCTGTTTGTGACATCTACTTATGTTAAGACACCTTGATGGTTAGAAGCAAGTTAGGAGTCCTGCCCACATTCAAAGTAATGGTTTGATAGGAAGGGGTAAACACTAGAAACTAAAGTCCAAGGGGGCCACTGTCTGCCATAGTGTCTGTCATGGTGTTCCACTTCTTTTGCTAATGAACACCCAGGCTGTTGACAATTTTCACATCAGTGTAAATAACATTATCGTCCTGGTGATTGTATCTTCAGGAATGGGCTCAAGATTGTTTTGGGAAAAAATACCTCAAAGTGGAATTCCTTATTCTAAGGCAATTCGATTTACTACCAAAAATTATATCAAAGGTGTACCAGTTGTATGAGCTCAACAGCACTGTGAATGTGGACTCCCCCTACACTAATACTGGGTGTTTTATCAATGCTTTTTTAGAGTCATAGCTTGTGTCTCTGTATTTTAATCTGCAATGATATTTCAGTAAAGTTGAACGCACTGCTTTGCATTATCAGCTGCTTCTTATTTGTGTTAGGATGCTTTGATTAACAAGCATAAAAGTCCATTTGAAGTATTGAAACGAAAACTGCTTCTCCAAAGAGAAGACAGAGCAAATTCCTGAACCAACAGTTGCTTTTCCTTGTGTCTGTCTCAGTATCTGGAAGTCACCTGTTCATTGTCCACACTCTGGGGACACAGGAGACCTCATCTCTTTCTCTAAGCTCTTCTTCTCTTCCTTATTGACTGTCATTACTCAGAATTAGGATCCTCAGAGCTTCCATTTGGATTCTAATATAAAATGTATTTATCACAAAAATAAATGTGAACTGTCATGTTGCAATCTCTTCCCCAGGCCCTTCTTCCAGATATACTGACAATTAAAATTTTGATATGTGGGGTGATAATATTGTGCATTTAATAAAAATAGTCTAAAATATCAGAGGACAAGCTACCCCCACAACCAAGCCATGAAGGTCAGAGGGTGGTGACCCACTCCTTTAATTTCATCACTCAGAAGACAGAGATCTATGGATCTCTGTGAGTTCAAGGTGGTGGTGGCACATGCTATCAGTCCCAGCACTTGGAATGCAGAGACAGGAGGATCTCTGTGAGTTTGAGGTCAGCCTAATCTACAAAGCAAGTTCCAGGACAGCCAGAACTGTTACACAGAAAAACCTGTCTCAAAAACCAAAAAACAGAAACAACAACAACAAAAAAAAACTCAAAAAAGAATAAAGAGGTAGCTCTGTCCTCTGATATTCCAGAATATTTTTTATTAAATATACAATGTATCACCACATATTTTATCAAATATATAACATGTCACTACAGATACGTATCTTTTAAGTTTTTAAAACCTTTTTCCTGTGTCACGATGATGATGAAATGAAAGAAGATGGTGAAGATAAGAATGACATGGTAACGGTGCTGATGATGGTGCTGATGATGGTGCTGATGATGCTGGCAGCTGAGGAGTGAGCATTGGCTGAGCTTCTGCAGTGTTAATAGTATAGCATGTTTTCATACTACTTAGAATTTTGGCTAGAACAGACCTTTTTGTTTATCATGACTGAGCCTCTGAACATGCTGAGAAAAGCTTTTCTCAGCCCAAATTATAAAACTTTTTGCAGGAGATGGCTCAGTGGCTGATAGCATTCACTACTGTGGTGGAATATCTTGGTTCAGTTTCCACTTCCAGGGGATCTGATGTCCTCTTCTGGCTTCAATCAGCACTGCACACACATGAAGCACACACATTCATGCAGACAAATATGTATATAAAATAAATGAAATCTTAGAAAAATATAATTTTTTATTTCCTCCATTACCTTTATGGTGACATTTAAGTATAAAATTTAACCATCTCCAAGACATTGCTTTCTCCACTGACCTGGGAAACTTACAAGCCTCAACATCACTTTGTTGTTACCAGCTGTGACACTGAAGTTGGACAGTCTTAGCTCCTTCCTTTCCATGTCCTGGTCACATAATGTTTCTGGGTTTCCTGTTTGATTTGTAAAGTAGAGTTGTCAACGTTTGGAGTCTGGAATGTTGTAGGGTACAAGGTGTTACATGTATAAATCACTTAAATGCTTTCAGCTACTGTCTCCCAAGAAGCATTTCTCCTGTGCCTTCTCTGCCCTGGAAGCACACCATCTAAGCCCCCTCATTCTGTGGCACATTGCAGAAGAGGGGAATTTAAATAATCATCGAAAGAATGAATGGGTAATGTGAGCTCCCTTTCTATGTTTCTTTCTTGGACATTTTCTTGGCTACTTTGGTACATTTTTTTTTCATTCAATTTAATTTTAATTGCTTTGTCAAGATATTCTTCCAAGTGCTAATATTTTGTATTGGCAGTGTAACAAATTAATGGGACAATTTCAGGAGAATTGGCCACCAAGAACATGACCATTTGCTCTGTACATCTTTGGTGAACATTGGAAAGCCACATTAAATCTCAGATATCTGCTGTTTCTCCTTCTGTTTAGGAACAAGCACAGAGACTCTTGGGATCTCAGCCGGGTTCTCTCTGTTATCAGCAGTTAGATGCACTTGACTCTAGAACCACCAGATGCTGGCATGAATCCACTTAATCCAGGTGTGACCTTGAAGAGTTGCCTTGTCATGCTGAGTCTCAGTCTCTGGTGTCTGTGTGCTGCACAACCTTCCTAACTGTGATGTTAGAGGTAATGTTTTTCTAGGGCTGCCTGGTATGGTAGAATCACACAGTAATACCTTGCACTAGGGTTGCTTCCTGATATCACAGACATAAATACTTTATAATTGAAGGCAGTGCACTACCGTGTTAGGTGTTCCATCATCACTACTACAAAAATAGCCCTGACTGTCCGTCCTCTCTCTCCATCTTTCGGTCTTTAGGAGACTTGTACTCTTGTTGCTGTGTCCCCAGGCTAACAACCTCTACCATTCTTAAAGGTGATGCTGATACTAAGGGTGGAGATGTGGTGGAGAATGATATTGTCCTGACTAAGGTCAGATGGAGCCAGGGTGAGAGCAGGACATCTTGGAAGGGATGGATTATGGGTAAAGGGGAGAAGTGTTCTTAGAAGAAAGAAGAGAAAAGAAGGGAAGAGACCCCAAGTGTGAGGAATATTTGGAAGGAAAATTCCCACCCATCCCGACCCCATGACTTTACCCTGTTCTCTCTCTTCTACAAACAGGGAGATTCTGAGACTGTCCACATTCCTAAACCCAGAAGACTTTTGGTCTCAAGACAGGGAGGCTGGCCTGGCCTCTTAGTGTCTGCTGCCCACACTTTTTTCAACCATGCATGCTGAAGACCCCTCATGGGTTCCCAGATTCTCAGGTCTCCCAGGGGGCACAGCCTACTGAGCACTATGTCTCTGCCTTCCATTCTCAGGGCAGTGGCAGTGGAAACTGTACCTTCAGTGTTCTGCCTGGACTGGTTCCAGGGAGCCTTCCCTGGGGGAGCTGAGAACAGCAGTACGAAGTGTGGAAAGAGGCCAGATCTTGGCTTCTGGCCCTGCTTCTGCTCCCTGATGACTTCTCTGAAAGCTTTAGGTTTTTGCTGATGACAGGGGGCTTCCTCAGGCCAGGCAGGCGAGGTAACCTTTCTGAAACAAGGCCAGTTTCTAGTTCTGCACACTTACTATTCACTACCACTGCTCCCCATGAAGGTATTGTCTCACCACTGTAAGCATTAAAACCAGTTCACCAAACCTGATGACACCAGGGTTCCAGCTTAGATCTTGTGACTTAAGAGGGGGCAGGCAGGCAATGGATTCCTCAGCTCCATCACTTTCCCCGTGTGACCTCAAATGATTATCTCATCGTTCTTACATGTGACCAAGAATGTGTGTTACATAACCTGAGGGTAAATCTGACCACACCCCAATTTGACATTTCAGCTCCAATTCCGTGTAGGACAATGTAGCCAGAAGTTCTCCTGTGTTCCATAGCTACTTAGTCCCAAACAAAAACACAGAGGCTTATATTACAAACTGTTTGGCCTATGGTTCAGGCTCAGTACCAACTAGCTATTACAACTTAACCCACTTTTATTAATCTATGTCTTGCCATGTGGCTTGTGGCTTACCTGTTTCATGACATCGTTTTTCCCCCAGCAGTCTGTCTGACTCTGCCCTTTTCCTGTATCTCGACTTGGAATTCCCACCTTCCTCTAAGATGCCTTGCAATAGGCCAAAACAGCTTCTTTATTAACCAATGGTAATAAAGCATATTCACAGCAGACAGAAAGACATCCCATATCAGGGCAATGGCTCTATAAGAAAAGAGGGCTGTAAAAGTCTTATGCCCAGTGGCACTGCAGCCTCATAAGCTCTTAGGGAATCCTATACTCCACATTTAGGTGCTGCTGATGCCAACAGTCCCCTGTGTTGCCAAGGGTACAGCAGCATTCTATTAAAATTATAAGTAGGACATGATATTGATCATGAGAACTCACTCCTGTTGTCTTTTTTCCCTACACACTGTTTCTTTGTGTAGCCCTGGCTGTCCTAAAACTCTCTGTGTAGACCAAGTTGGCCTCAAATTCAGAGATCTGCCCGCCTCTGTTTTGAGTGCTGGGATTAAAGTGCGGGCCACTGTGCCTGGTTCATCACTGGTTGTCTAATTAGATTTTCTATTGTTCTGATAAAGACTATGTTAAAAAAAAAGTTTGGGAAGAAAGGGTTTATTTTATCTTACTCTTCTGTATCACAGGGGAAATCAGAGCAGGAACCTGAATTGAAGCAGAGGATATTGCTTACCCTAACCCTAACCCTAACCCCCATAGCTTGCTCAGCTTGCTTCCTTACAGCACTCAGGCCCCCTGCCTGCGGAGGTGCTGCCCATCATGAGCTGGGCTCTCCCACATCAGTCATTAATTAAGAAAATGCACCACAGACTTGCACACAGTCTAATCTAATGGAGACATTTTTCTCAGTTGAGATTCCTTTCCCCTGTATGACTCTGGCTTGTGTTCAATTGAATAAAAAGCCTTCTAGTACAACTGTGTTAGTGTCAGATCACTTGCTGGGCTATATTACCACTAGAACACACTTCCACTGATATATTTGCTGTCAGGCATTATGCTGTGTTTTGCTTGCCCTGTGCTTACTATTTCTATTGATGACATCTAGAGGCCATGAGGTGTAACTGACCACTGAGGCTTTGGGAGTATTGCACAAAACAGCATCATCATGTGTGTTGCAGGGCACATTCCTACCCTTAAGCAGCTCAGAGGAGTAATGTGACCTGTTCTTGATGCATTGTAAACTACTCTTTCTGCATCAGCTGGAGATGGAACCTCTAGGCTCCAAGGCCACGCCTGCAGGGGGTGGGGGCATGGGAGGGAGTGGACATTAGAATCCACTGGAGATGTTTCTGATCACACTTGAGCCTGGAGCTCCCTGTAGAGAACTCATTTATATTGTAGAAGTGGGGTGGGAGTCTAGCTGCAGTTGGAGGTGATTTCAGCTTCCAGGATCTTAACTTTGGCTGGAGAGAGGAGGAGCTGAGTGCAGGTTGGTTCTTTGAAGGTGAATGCTGAAACCAAGGGCACATTTCTTGAGGGAAGGAGAATGAATGGGAAAGGTCAGGGGACTCCTTTTGCATGTTGGAAAGGTAGTCCACAAGCATGCCAGGGACAGGATGCCCGAGGCAGGAGCCTGTCTGGCTGCTGCCTCAGATAGGGCTCCCCACATGGCATGCCTTCATAAATATTAGCTTAGGAGAGTGTGTGAATGGGCAAGTGCCCTTTAAATGGCTGAACTTATAACTAAGGATTTCTGTGTATTCTGTATGTATCATTTTCCCATGTAACAAAATAGCACAAAAATCATAGTTTACCCAACAGAAATTCACAGTTCTGGAGGCTGGAAGTCTGAGATCCAAGTACCTGGGGATCAGATCCTCTGTTCTGTGCCCCTCCTGCAATCCTCAGATGCTACTGGTGTTCCTTGGTCCATGGCTAGTGTTCTTGTCCTGTATCTAACATCTTCCCTTATGTTTTTTGTGGGCTCATTATTTTCTGCTTATCAGGACTCTCCATGATCAGACCTCTTCCAGATGATCTCATCTTCATCCTCTGTCAAGACTTTGTGATTATTTGGACACAGTTCGAATGTATCTCTTAAAAGGTCGTATGCTGGTAGCTTGGCCTTCAGTGTGATGATGCTGAGAGGTGATGAGGCCTATGTGGAAGGTGTTTAGGTCATGGGGTATCACCCTCCGAAGTAATCAGTGCAGGCTTTGTTTAGTGAGCTCTCATGAGTGACCGTTAGCACATGGCTATTTCTTCTCTTGATTTGTCATGTTATGATGAATCAAGAACAGCCTTGGCTAGGGATGCCAGTATATTGTTCCTGAAATTCTGAGCCAAATAAACTTTTCTTTACAGATTACTCAGGCTCAGAATTTTTTGTTTATAGAAACACAAAATTGACTAAGGCAAGCTTCTTTCCAAATGACTCAAGTACTAGTATTGACTTCAATGTCTTTAGGACGAAAATTCTTAGGAGCTTGCTAACTGGACAGTTCAAACATCTCATCCTGCCTCTTATACCTCTGTTGAATATGTAAGGCACAGCATACCCTAGATGTTGCAGATAAGAACAGAAGTGGCCAATGACTTTGAATACTGGTACCCTGTTGCCAATGAGCATAGCTCCCAGAAGAGCAAGCCCATAAATAGGTAACGGGAAGCCAGTGAAGGAATGAGGGAGGCTGCTGAGAACGCTCTAGGGCAGTGATTCTCAGCCCTTCTAATGCTACCATCCGACCCTTTAATACAGTTCCTCATGTTGTGGTGACCCCCAACCATGAAATTATTTCCATTACTACTTTATATCCGTATTTTACCACTGTTATGAATCTTATCGTAAATAACTGTGTTTTCCCTTAGACAGCCCCAGTGGAGGGGTCATTTGATTCCCCAAAGGGAATCCTCATTGCTTCAGGTTCTTCTGCTTCCTGTATGAAAAGCACACAGTTAATTTATTCTCATTTATACCCAAGTTCACTGGATCCTATTTCCAAGGTATTTGGAGGGTGGTTCCTTTTTATGGTGTAAGAAAAATAATAGGCTTTCAAATATAAGCCATACTGACCCTTCTGATTAAATTTTTGCAATGATGTTCTCAGAATCTGAACCTCGGGACCTGGTTGTTAACCCTGAAATAAACTGAAGAAAAACCAATTTTACCATTTTGACCAAATTAAAGCAAACTTTTTATTAAAGTGTGAAATACTGACCAAGGTGGAATTTGGTCAGTACCACCACCTGTGTTGTCAAGGCTTACATGGACAAAGCCCACAGGCCACCATACTTTCCCATGAGGCCTTGTTTCTTTTCAAGAACTACAGCTCCCAGAATCCCAGGAAGTTACCTGGTCCTTGAGCAGGTGTTATTTATAGGTTAATTTAGGATCTAATACTGGTGTCTTAAAAATTCCTGCTCTGAACTCTAATTTTGACTCTTGATTTGCCATTGCAAAAACACAAACTCCCCCTGGCTGGTTCCACAGTGGTTTGGGTCCAAACGACCTAAACATATTTATGTTTGAGAAACACTTTAACCCAGAGGATTGGAGACTCCAGGAACCTGGGCACTACTTAATACTAAGGTCTGGGTGGTGCCTTGAGTCCTGTTTCCCAGTGAGGTCCTGGGGCAGAGAGCTTCTGTGGCTGCTGTGTTGTGGCATGGCTGAGCTGGGCTTGCCTCCACTCTTCCTTTCCTGAGCTCAGCTTACTCCATTTCAGAACTAGAGTATGGAGCAGTATTTGGCCCCAGGCTTGAGTTACTACTGGGCCAGGTACATTGCTGTCCTCCACTTTGTGGGATTTCTTCATAGATTCTGGAGGTCCTGGTTGGCAGGTGGCCTGCCATGCCAGCTTTACCTTGCTCACTCTGGTGACTTCCTGTCCCGCCTTGCTACTGACTTTTCCAAGCACCAGGAAAAGGATGCAGTGTACAGTTTTACTTTTGTGTTCCTGAAGAGTTTCTGGTCCTCATCTGGTTTGCTTCACAGTTCGCTGAAGGCAGCCCATGACAGTGTGTGTGTGTGTGTGTGTGTGTGTGTGTGTGTGTGTGTGTGTGTTGAGAAGGGGGTAGCATGACTAATGATTACTGGAGAAGGCAAAAAAGTGGTAGTTAAAAAAACAATAGAAATAATTCCAATAAGTGTAGTAAAGTAAAAAAGAATGATGTTGAGATATTGTACTAAAGGAATGTAGGCTGGAAATACTGAAAAAGGAGGTGGGGGTGGGAATAAGGTAGATGTTGTCATCCAAACAAGACATTGCTGGGTAACTACTGGAGAATGCCTGATACCTCTGATGGTCCATGGGAAGATGCTTGTGACCGGCTAGTGTCGAGAGCTGGAATGCGAAGAAAAAGCATACTGGAATGAGACCTGAGGTTCATGTCATCTGCTCCAACAGGGGAGCTGTACTTGAGAGGAACCGCAGGAAGGGCCAATAAAGGGGATGAACTGGGAGTTTCTTAAAAACCACGGCTTCTTTTTGGTGGATCGTAAGGTGGGACTAAGAAGCAGGCTCCGCAGTGGGTGTTGTCAAAGAACTGGGAAGGTCAGCAAAGGACATTGGTGAAATTCCTAAAACAGCAGCTGTAATTTGCATCATTAAAGGGGGGTGCTTGATGATTGATGTGGCCACAAAGTGACTTTGTTTCGGCCTCATTTGAAACACAGATGCAATGATGTTGAGCTCAGTTCATACACTGTACACATGGAGCTGTGTTTATGCTCAGATAGGAACATCATGGCCTGTCTGCTGATGAGGCTGGCTTTCTCTCTCTTGTCATCAATAGAGAATGGAATTTTATTCCAAATTTTGAGGAAAGCATTCTGTGGATATATATTATATATTTAATAAAACTTGAATATTGGGGAAAGAGCATACAAAAACAAGTACATATATATACACATACACATAGGAGTATGATTATATATGACAGAAATTAAATGATTTAGTAATACTATTTTCTTTTAATTGACAGGCTTTATGGTATTTTTGAGCTCTGAAATTTTCACATAAAAATAAGTATTTGGATATCTGCTATAATCTGTGGGGATACTTACTCATTTGACCATATAAATGTATATACTTATATATTTATTCCTGATATAAAACCTAAATATAGAAGGACTTTCTAGGAATTGGGGTTTTGGAACTCCTGGTTCATGCCTTCTGGTGTTTGAACTTAGAAAATTTCATCAGTATGATCATGGGCTGGAACTAGTAGTGACCACCAGGAAGGATCTATCAGTAAGAAAGAGAGTCCAAATTCAGGGATGAATTGAATCCATGTATCTAAAAATCTCACGGAATCAGCCACTGTGGTTTATGGTACTTTGAGAAAGAAGAGTTAGAAATGTGGCCCCTGGGAACTAGTTGGGAATACTAAGGCCCTAGCAGCAGGGTGGAGTGGGACTAGGGGTCTGACCATTCAGGATGCCAGATGTCCACAGGGCTGTGCAAGACTGATGTTCAACAGCGACCCCTTGTGGCCATAACAGAAGCAGTCATACTTGGGCTATCTGCAAGCCTGTGAGGATTTACGTGAGTAATGAAACCTTCCCATTTTTTCTCCCCAGGTGCTTAGTATCAAGACTTCACTCCCTTTCTTACTAAGGAAAGTTCAGGGTCTTTGGGCTACTTGGTGCAAGCTGGTATTTATGTCTAGAGAACAATCAGAAGTGAACTGGGTTTAAGGTAAAAAAGAATGATCAGACATTACAGTAGGAAAGAGTGGCCAGGAGAGCCCCAGAAAGTGGACTGCATGGAGTCAGGGCTCCAGACTCTACAGCCCTCTCTCCTGTCATAACAGGGGACAGCCATCCAGGTCCTGTGTGACAAGTTCCCAGCCCTCATCTCTTTCCCAGTGGACAAAGCTGTACAGAAGTTGCACCTCCCTGCCTCGCCCCACCCACTCCACCCTTCTCCTCTGCTGTCTCTAACTTATTTCCCAACACTTGGCTTCATCTCTCTGCTGCAGCTATTCTGTTCTTCTCTTTGCTCATTCCCAGCTCAGGCACTGCTGGTCCTTGGCCTGAAGACCTCTTTATATAGCTGGGTTCTTTCTGT
The DNA here is from genome assembly GCA_004025045.1 of Sigmodon hispidus. NCBI lineage: Eukaryota > Metazoa > Chordata > Mammalia > Rodentia > Cricetidae > Sigmodon > Sigmodon hispidus. The sequence continues at coordinate 12,689 of PVIH01014805.1, forward strand.
GCAGGCCGGCCCCGGATTGCCCTCTCTAATGAGCCAAGAGCAGTCACTCTGTCCTCATAGCCTTCTGTGCCATAGTCTGTGAGATCACCTTTATGTTCTTATTGATTCTTTTTTTTTAAAACCTCTTTGTTGTTGAACTCTTTTCGTTGAAATTCAAACCCCAAGTTTTTGTCTTTCTTTATCAAACTCCCCAGGGCATAGAACGATGCCTGCCACACAATAGGAGCCCAGTGACTCTTGGGTCAACAGTAAGTTCTTCAACCAGGTCACTAAAGGCCAATTCACAGCAATCTTTGACCTTAATTGGCCCTTGATTGATGGGATTAGGGGATGTGATGGCCGGATTGTACCTAGTAGAGACTGGGACTTTGAGTTGATCCCCCACCCAGTGGGGTGTGTGTGTGTGTGTGTGTGTGTTTAAGCACCTGCCTATCTGTCTGAGACACCTTTGGAAGACTCAGTTTCCCCTCCTGAAAACATGAATCAGTTAAGCCTACAGGATGCTGACCTACCCTTACAGGGAGGGTAACTTCTGTGCCAGCAGCTTTCAGAATCAAAGGGAGAGAAAAACCAACCGAGCACATTTCTTTCTTTCTTTCTTTTTAAATTTCCATGGGCAAGGAACCAAGAGGTTGTGCCTGCCAGTGAACACCTCAGGGGATATCTGGAAGACCCATAAAAGGAGCAGAGTTGGAAGGCTCTGGTACCAAATATGGGAGACTTTGAGAGTGGACATGGGGACAGAAGGGTCCAGCAACAGGAGAACAGGGGCTGAATGTCTGGGTCAGAAACCCTGGGGGACTAGAGTGAGGCCATGGCTACTCACGAGCCTGAGCTGGCCTCTCCTGGTCCCAAATGCCAGACCTTCTGTCCTCCTTGCTTAACTCCCTGAGGCAGGATCAGCTCTGGTCCAGCCTGTGTTGCTCAAACATTAGTTTTCTTCACCAATAGTGCTCTCTACCATGGTGCTCCCAATAGTGCTCTCTACCATGGTGCTCCCCACCACCAGTGCCCCACACCAGCAATGCTCCCCATCCTTGACTGGATTTCATTGTTTACATTTGTCTCCTTCAGGACCCTGGATTCTTGGAACATAGCTGTGTTGACTTTTCCAGTTAGGTCCCCAGCAGAAAGACTCCTTCTCCAGTGCCCCTAATAACATGTACCGCATGTTGGTAACAACCACCATCTGGTGACTAGAACCATTTGTCTCTGAGCCCAGAAGAATCAGCAAAGAATGGATATTTGATAATACTGAGGCAATAAAGGACAAAGTTTGCTTCTGGGATTCTTGTGCCCTTGACACACTGTGGAGACAGTTACTGTGGACCAGTAGTTCTTCTCTGTAGTCCTATACTGATATTACTGTCAGTTGCTATTTAAAATGACTTATTTCCATCTGGGGGTACTGGGAATTTAGAGGCTGGAGCAGGAAGATGGCTTTAGGATGTGTCAGGCTACTTAGCTAGCAGGAGAAGTGGGGGGCATAGTTTGCTCTGGCAAAGGGTACTGCTTTCAAAGGCCTCTTCTCCTAAAGCAATTATTGTGCCAGGAGCCATTCTAGCAGGCAACAGGCCTCCTGTGGCATCCTCTAGCAGCAGGAGGTACCAGTTCAGCCAAGTTGCTCTGAGAGTCCTGCATGGCCAAAAGATGCCCGAGTCTGGCCTTGAACAAGTCCTCTCCATCACCTGCAGGTGACAGACTCCCATCCACCCAAAGCCTGTCATGCTGTAGCCTGCAAATGCAGCTCTTGGAGACTTTCCTAAAAGCCAAGTGTGTATCCCTGTCCATTTCCATTGCTGCTCCAAGGTATTTCAGCTCTAGATTTGGACTCCTCCCCGGAACTGATCTCCGTCTATCAGGGGCAGAGACTTCTGGCACAGTGTAACTGGAGAACTAATTCTTCTGAATATTCAGACAGGCTGGAGACTTTCTTCACCACTCTGAGGCTTTCAGTTCTGGGTCCCTTGTTTCCTGTGTCACAGGGCCCCATGCAGAGAGCAGCAGGGACTTGGAGTTGGCTGTTTTTTTGTGACAGCTGAGACATATAGACCAGCCATTCCCCGGGCTCCCTGGGTCTCCACCCTCATCTCTCCCATGTGAGCATTGGCAGCCCTATTGGAGGATCATGGGGAGAAGGGAATGAGATGTTGAAAAATTCCCAGTACAGATGTGGAGGCGAGGGCTCTGGATTTGTATTTGTGCTTCCTATACACAGCCTGTCAGTATTAATGTCGTGGCCATTCCACAAGTACCATGGATGTTCTGAGTCTAGTTTTGTGCATGACTTTATTGAAGGTTCTCATGCGGCTTCCATTCCCCTTGGGAAATAAATAAAAGATGTGAAAATAAAGTGACTGGAATGGTGTGAACTGCTCTGAGAAACCCACTGTCACCTAGCGTGTGACGGATGGTGAAGAGTGGAGCTGGCTGCTGGGCAGGGGTGAGTGATGACGATCTGGAATGGAGAGGGGCTTCTGGGGAAGTAATTAATCTTGGGTTATGAGAGTCTCAGGAAGGAGGCAAGAGCTGGGGGAAACCTCAGCTAAGCCAGCCAAAGGGCAGCCTGCCTCCTATTGACTCCTACCTGGCTCTCACTGGGGCTCTGAGTGGTCGCCATAGAGATGTTCCTGCTGTCTCCGGACTCACAGGTCTAGCTGAGAACCTGCAGCCGTGCTCTGGTTTGAATGGGAAACCTCCTATTGGGACAGGCTGTTATTTATGAACATGTTTGAGTTCAAATGCTCCTGGGGGACAAGGATTGAGCTATTTTTTCCTTTCTGTCTTGAAACCTAGAGACAGCTTAACACAGTCAAGTTCTCAAGGCCAGGAGAAGGAATGATTCAATCAGCTCCCCACAGTGAGGGGCAGCCATGGTGACCGACCACACAAGACCAGAGTCCAGGATTATGAATGTCTCTGGGTCTCATGGAAGAGCTGTGACAGCTGATCCAAGCAGTAGGTGGCATGCAGCTATGGGGACACTCCTAACACAAACATTGTAGAGGCCTATCCACCTGTCCATCTGTCCATCTATTTCATCAACACAGATGGAGACACACATTGTCCCAGGATATGAAAGCTGTTAGTCTGACAGACCCAAGTCTCTAGCTAGCTGCCACTGAGTAATAAATTGCCTCAAAACTTAATGGCTCATAGTCCGAAGCAGCAAGCACTGGCCAGAGACCAGGAATCTCTTAGCTCTGTGATGTATAAGATGGCAAAGAGAATGGGGCCTTCAGGTAGAGGACAGCTCTGAGGCAGCACCTGGAGAAGAGTGAAGGGCACTAGCCAGGCATGGGGGCACACACTAATCCCAGCACCCAGGAGGCACAGGCAGGCAGATCTCTGAGTTTAAGGTCAACCTGGTCTACAGAGCTTGGTCCAGAACATCCAGGGCTACATAGAGAAACTCTGTCTTGAAGTTTGCCCCTCCCCCCCCCCAAAAATGAAAAATGCATTTAGGTGTATGCTAACTGCACACCCTATGCCCAGAACAGAAAAGGAGGACGAAATTTGCACAACCATCCCTTCTACAATGAGAGCTAACAGAACTGACAACTCTGTGGACAGGGCAGCCCTGCTACTTTATGCTTTTCTTGGAGAGCAGTCACATGCTTCAGAAACCCAGAGTTAGGGTTCAGGACCCAGCTTCAGTAGTTGTTGTCTGTGGAACTCTGGGCAAGCCATTTCTCAGACTTAGCTTTCCAAACCTAACTTAGAGGTGCAGATCTAAGGACCTGCATCCTCCAGGACCAAGCACACGAGCTGTGCTTTGGTCCTTGGTCATTAGCATCCCACAGCTGGTCTGTAACTGGCCTGGTTGCCTGGCCCAAAGATTGAGACCGCTTTAATCCATTTTCCACCCAGTGGCTTAAAAACCCCCAAAACATGCACAGTAAATAAGTGAAAATGCACCACCTTTCCTTCTCAAACACAGGCAGCTTCCTGCAACTTCCTAGAAAAAGGCTGGCTCAGGCTAAAATTCCCATGACTGGAGGAGCTTCCTGGCCACGCCCAGAGGGCCTGTCTCCCTGTGACCACACAGGGCAAGGTGATGACATCATGTCTTCTTTGAGTCTGGGGGCTCTGGCATGCCCAGGTCTTATTAAAATCCTAGCTGGGCTCTAAGGCCCTTGGCAAGCATACCGTTACCTTTAAACGCCATTTTCTTCATCATTAAAACAGAGATGACAGCGCCCACCTCTCAGAATTGTGATGAGGGTGATGTTAAATGAGATAATTATATGCAAAGTGGCAGATGCACAGCAAGCTCTGGTAAGCAGGGACTATTTTTACCTCTGTAAATGCATCTTCAGACTGTGCAAGGCTTTTCTGAAGCTCACCCACTGTGAACTGCCACTGCCTTTGAATGACTGGGTTTACCGGCTCACTTCCTTTTCCTAACACCTCATTTCCAGTCCTTGGTAAACTGAGGCTTGAAGAGGGTAAATGGAGAAGAGGGGCTCTGATCTACTATGACAAATCTGGGGGTTGCTTTTTAAAATATATTTTTTTACAGTTTTTTCCATTAGCATGTGTGGATGGAGATGGGCACGCATGGCTATGTGCATACTTGTCACTCTGTGGATGTGAGGGTGGGGTGGAGGCAGGGGAGTGGGATCAGAAGGCAGTTAGTTGTCTTCACCCACCATGTAGATTTTGGGTATGCTTAACATTGGTTCACTCAGGGACATGCTAAATCACTGAGTTACAGCTGTGACTTTCTCTTCTAAATAAATGAGTTCTCCACTGGGATACACTTAGGCATAATGTTCAGGTGAGGGCTTTCTGAGAAGGACTCCAGCAGAACAGGAAATAATTCTAATAATTGACAAATAAGACTGCAGGAAATTAAAAAGCTGCTGTGTAATGAAGAAAACACCAACAGAGCCAAGAGACTGCAGAACAGAAGGAAATCTTTACCAGCTACGAACCCAGCAGGGGTTAATATCTAGAATCTATAAGATGCCAAAAATTCATCCTAACACAGGCTAATGAACTATATGGACAGCTCTCAAAGTGAGAAATACAAACAGCTGATAACCACTTGAAAGTATTCAGCATCATAGGCTAACAAGGAAATGGAAATTAAAACTACATTACAATTCCATCTTCTCTGGTCAGAGTGACTTTCATGAATAAAACAGATGTTCACCTATAATTTTAGCACTGGAGCTGTTAAAGTTGGGGTGTTACCATGACTTTGAGGCCAGACTAGAATACAAAATGAGTTCTAGGCCAGCCTGGGTTGCAAAGCGACACATTGTGGGACAAAGGGCTGGGGCTATAGCTCAGTTAGTACCCTAGTACTTGCCTAGCAGGCATATAATTCCATCCCAAGCATGGCATTAACTGAACACGGTTCATCTGAATCCAAACACTAAATGAGTGATGACGATCTTGAGTCCAAGGTCATCCTCAGCCAACATTTGGGATACATGAGACCCAGCACCAAACTGAAAAAGAGCCCCCACCCCCCAAAAATGCTGGTGAAGAAGTGAAGAGAAAGGAATCCTCACATACTGCTGAAGAGGATGTAGATTAGACCAGCCACTATATAAATCAGTATGAAGGTTACTCATGTAGTACCATAGAGCCCAGCTACAGCACACCTGGATATGTGTATGCAGGACCCTAAGGCAGCGTTTCACAGGGATGCTTCAGGGCAAGCACTTACTGCTTCCCAGTTCACAATAGCCAAGATACAGAACCAGCCTAGATACCCAACAACAGGCAAATGGAAAAAGAAAATGTGGTGCATACATACAGTGGAGGTTCATTCATCTGAAAAGAATAATGAGGTATATTAGAAAAGTGGAGGGAGAGGAAAGGGGGGAGCAGTGGTGGGTATAGGGAAATATTTTACAACAACAACAATAATAATAATAATAATAATAATAATAATAATAATAAGGACTGTATCAGTCAACAAGTAACCATAGATGAAGGAGGGACACACACACACACACACACACACACACACAATGGATGGAACTGGAGAGCCTTGTCAAACTAAATAAACTAGACTTAAAAAAGAAGGCATCACATATTTTCTCCCACATGCAGAATCTAGAGTAAAATTTAGAGGCTGGAGAGATGTCTTAGCAGATAAGAGCATTGCCTCCTCTTGTAGAGGACCCAGGTAGGTTTGGTTCCCAGCACCCTTATGTAGGCTCACAATCATTTGTGACTCCAGTCCCATGGAACTAATGCCCTCTTCTGACCTCCATGGGCTTCTGCATACATGTAGTGTGTGTTCCTACACCAGGCACACGCAAATAAACAAGGTAAATAAACATTTTAAAAAATATGCATGTGTGTGTGCGTGTGCATGTGTGTATGTGTGTGTGATTGCTCACGTGTGTGCATGTGTGTGTTATGAGAGGGTTTGAAAGTAGGAATGGAACTGTGAGAAAAAGAAATCTCAAGGAGACAAGAGAATAGAGTACATGTATCATAAAAAGCAGGAGGGACTGTCTGATAGGAGGAAGGTGACTAGCAAAAGCAGAGGATGGGGGCTGGGAGAGCAGAAGGAACAATGAAAAACAAAATGTAATGGTAAATGTGTGGAAATGTCACAATGCAAGTCATCACTTGGTATGCTATCCAGAAACAAAGCATAAACCACTTAAAAAGCTAAGCACTTTTAACGCTCAATTCCTCAGCAGGCTGATGAGTGTAGCACATCTTAAGAGTTTATTAACTACAGTCCCTGCAAAGAATAATTTGAAGCCCTTTCATCTAAAATATAAAGGCTGTAATGAGCAGGTGGGCAGTGGTCACCTTTGAAAAGTGGTTCTGTAGTTACAGATGCAGAGACCACATGACTCACAAGCTGCTGCAACGTAAGGGTAAAACATGACCCAAGACCAGGGCTTTCTGCTTTCCTTCCACTCAGCAAGTGCTTACTAAGCATCCATTGGCTGGGTTCTCTGGCAGTCTTTGGGAGACAGGATTTAAGCCAACAGAGCAACTTAGCATTCCCAGAATGGACCTTCTCCATACCACAAAGTTTCTCTTGCCCCAGTTCTTTGCTGTGGCATGAGGACAACAACATCAGACCCCCTCTGCTTGGCAGGAATGCCAAGAACATTGCGGGGGGGGGTCCTAATTCCACACCCACTGTCCAGGGAGTCCACACCAAGCACCTTGCTCCTGTGTAGAAGCTGACCTGGATTCCTTCACATCCTGCCTCTGTCCTTCCACATGGTAACTGTACTTCGCATTAGAAGCATCTGTTCAACTAAACCCTGCTACATGCAATCTGTTTTAGATTACATTTCGAGCAGCTCTGCAGCTTCTAGAGGCTCTATTCCCTCCCAAGTTTAGTTGTATAAGACTGGTAAAGTAGTAATTTGCATCTCTCCCATGGACTTTTCTTGACTGTTTGGACTGTTTATCTCTCAAGGGGTTATTCAGTAGATTCTCTTCTGCATGTGGCAGGTGGAAGCTGGAGCCCTGTTGGAAGAAGACTTGGAATAGGAACTAGAGATGCCAAGAGTTGAAGATAGAATCCTAACAACCTTTCCAGGTAGCAACCTGATCAATGTCATCCAAAAGTAGAAAAATAAAAGAAGGCAGAAGAGGAGGAACAGAACAAAGTATGAGTGTGGAGGGCAGGAAATAGTCCCAGAGTCAACTGATCATCCTGAGAAAATATTTGTATGTAAAGTCAAGAAGTGAAATGGCCTAAGCAGGGAACAAGCCTATGTGGTGGAATGTTTTTTGTTTTTTGTATTATGTAAATAAATGACTGTTTGGACTCATGTAGGGCACCGTAGAAGTGGGTGGAGAATCAGAGGCAGCCAGGTAGGAAGAAGGGGTGGAGTTTATTGGTCGCCATCTGTCTTTTAAAAAAGAAACATGTAAGAATTTAGGTCAGCCACGGGCTGCAAGCCACGTGGTGGGTAGATTTATAGAAATGGGTTGATTTAAGAAGACAGAGCTAGCTCGTAATGTGTTTAAGATATGGGCCAAGCAGTATAAAGTATATAAGCGTGTGATTTATTTTTTTTGAGAGACAAAAGTTGCGGGCGCGCGAACCAGGTTTCAAACCGCCGGCGCCACACGTGCGCCAGGTCATAAATCTCTAGACCCAAACAGGCCAAAAAAAACATACAACAACAGATGGCGCCCAACGTGGGGCACGAACCCACGACCCAATGTTTTCTGTTCTCTGTACCATGTAAATAAATGACTGTTTGGACCCATGCAGGGCACCGTAGAAGTGGGTGGAGAATCAGAGGCAGCCAGGTAGGAAGAAGGGGTGGAGTTTACTGGTCGCCATCTGTCCCCCAAAAAAGAAACATGTAAGAATTCAGGTGAGCCACGGGCTGCAAGCCACGTGGTGGGTAGATTCATAGAAATGGGTTGATTTAAGAAGACAGAGCTAGCTCGTAATGTGCTTAAGATATGGGCCAAGCAGTATAAAGTATATAAGCGTGTGATTCATTTCTTTTGAGAGACAAAAGCTGCGGGCGCGCGAACCAGGTTCCAAACCGCCGGCGCCACACGTGCGCCAGGTCATAAATCTCCAGACCCAAACAGGCCAAAAAAAACATACAACAACAAGCCTAAGCTGAAGCCAAGCTTTCACAACTAAGAGCTGGATGGTGGGACAGAAAAAGATTCCTTACATATGTTGCTCAACCTCCAGGCACTTATTTCCACAAAGGGCCTGAGAAACTGTAAAAAACAGAACAATAAACTGGATAGTGCTTCCTAGTAACCCACTGCTTGTGTCTTACAGAGGCATGACTGCTGTAGAGCAAACACTTGAGCAGCTGATGTGCTAAGTAGAAACAGCACAGGCTCAGCCAATTCCCAGAGCTGAGGCAGGTAAATGCTGCTCCTGGTTAGTGCCACAAGTATAAGGCTCAACTCTCACAGACCCACGCTGGATGGAGCCGGCTGCCAATACAGAGCCATGCAGCAGGTTTAAGGCTTGTCTCACTCAGTCAGAGAACACTCTAGGCACTTAGCAAAGCCAGGTCCAGATAAAAAAAAAAAACTCTAAAAAGGTACAGTATGTTTTTAAAAATGTGCTTAGATGCTAAAGGAAGAAAACAAGTGGGTATAGACAGTCATAGAAAAATAGTTTTAAAATAATAAAATCTTTAAAGAAAGAATAAACTAATACAAAAGGAATAAGCCACATAAAAATGGGAAATATACAGGGTATCTGGATCCTGTATGGTGCTTTGCTGACTTTGAATTTTTAAAATGCCAATGAACAAAAACCAATAACTGCTGAGAAACATTGGACTATGGAAACTGATAAATTAAACCAACATATATGTGTGTGTATGAACATATATATTAAGAATATGTTAAGTTCAGAATGAAAGTCAGAAAATATATTGCATTGGGGGAGAGGTTTTGTAGCGGGAAATCAGGAACTATATATGTGAACGATCACGTCATAGGACTGGAGACGAGCGGGGCGTGGTTAATTGGAAAGGATTCCGGAAGTAGACCTTCGAGGGAGAGGACCAGGACAGGAAGCCGTCATTCTCTCGCGAGAGTTCCCGACCAGGTACGAAGTTCGGCCCAGCTGCGCGGGAGTTCGGACGTACGGTGTGGGGATGAGGAATTTTCCTTAGAAAGGCTCCGGTGCGCTGCAACCTTATCCTTTCATTTTCTCTTAAAACCGGCTCTGTTTTGTAAGTGATTTTCACAAAATAAACCCCATTTAAAACATATCTCATGGTGGGTTTTTACCGCGATAAGGTTTTGCTTTTGTTTCCTCATGACTTATTATTACATGCCATCCTTTCATATAATTGGACAGATATTTATATTACAGTTTAGTTATGCAGCTAAACAAACTTATGAAGTTAACAGATGCCTTTTACCTTCTCAAACATAGAAAAAAACATCTTTAGATGATTTGTGCACACTCATACATCCCATACTGTGTTAAGGCAGATATATATATCTTATCTTTAAAATTTTATGTGTTTTCAGAAAAAAAGAACCAGAGGCTGTGGAATAATCTTTCTGAACACTGTGAATATATGTTATTCTCATTAGTTAATAAAGAACTGACTGGCTGATAATCAGGCAGAAAGTATAGGTAGGACAACTAAAATATGGATGCTGGGCTGAAAAAGTGCAGACTTGGAGGAGACTCCAGCAGACTCAGGAGAAAATGAGGAAACAAGCCATGAGCCATATGGCAGAGGGTAAATAAGAAATACAGGCTAATTTAAAATGTAAGAGTTAGCTACTAACAAGCCTGAGCTATTGATCCAACATTTATAATTAATACTTAGCCTCTGTGTTGGTTATTTGGGAGCTGATAGGTAGGAAAGAAAAGTACATCTACAACCAAACACCAATAAAGACAAGTAGCCCAGGTGATCCAGCCTCTCAGAGTGCCTTTATTGTAGTTTCCTCAGAGTTCTGTATCCAGAACAGCTTCAAGGCTACTAGATGAGGTGGCCCAGTTTTACAGACTACTCTAGCCAGGACTTCAGATAAGCCGTGTACTTTCCCATTACCCACAGACTGGACAACCAATAATAAACTAGTTTTTTGAGGACTTGAAAATTATCTCTATTTTCTCAGAGTTGCCTAAAGATGTTGATGTCCCAGACAACAGGAAGCAGTCTAGAGAACATAACACCTACATTCCCAAGAGGTGGATGAGTGGTTTTTGATCTTTTGATGGGTTATGGATGTTTGTTATCATTTAGGGGAGTTGGTTATAAGTTGTTATTGATCATGGTCAGGAAAAAAGCTGAAAAAAAGGAAATTAGATCAAAATCTCTTTCTGAAAGGAAAAAGAAGATACAGTATATAAATTTATATACATTGTACAAATAAACATAAATATAAATTATGTGATAAAAGGGTGGATTGTTGAGTCTACCTTTAAACAACCACTAGTCTTAAATATTTTACATTGGTTTGGAGTTTTGTGTATTGGTACAAATTTAAAGTTATCTTTTTATACTGCATGTTATGCGTCTACTGTTGTTAAAGATACTGTATTTATGAAGTTAATTTAAAAATGTAAAGTTTTAGTCCTTGAAAGCTATTTAGGATAATTAAAAATACAAGTTAGTAGTTATTATTATTATTAATAATAATAAAATGTGTAGTCATGTTAGAAATATTTTCAAAGTTAAACAGAGGTATATTTTAGATAGGTGAGATACATATACCTACAGAATATGATATTTAAAATGTTTTAATAACAAGACTTTATAGTGAGACATGTCTGCTCCTGACAGCACCAATTTACTTCAAAAAAGGATGATGTGCATTGAAGAATCTCCATATGGAGTTTGCTTTTATTGTGGCCAAGTCAGCCATTTGTGCAAGAAACTGCCCTTGCCTTGACTGCTGACAGTATGTTGTTCAAATTGAATAAGCAAAACACAAAAGAAAGCAACTCCAAAACTTTGCCAAGACAAAGTAGGAAAGTCCTTCAAAAATTCTGCTTCACAGAAAAGTCTATCAGATATGTTAAGCCTGTAGGTTGAAAATGAATGCCCCAAACTCCAGGGGAACCTTGGGTGACTGTCTAGTTAGCTAGATGTTTCTGTCATTTCTTTAGTTTTGGAAGTTGCTTTCTCTGAACTTCCTGATTACATTATTTTTTCTCAGGTCTTTGATGGGGTTGAAGACTAGATATAGTTACATTTTTTTTTTGCTACCAAATTCAGAAAAAGACTCACAAAAGAGGTGTAAATATATAAAATTGAGAGACATAAAAGCTTAAGTTGTTTATCTAAAAATTATTTTGAGGTCTAAAAAGATAATTTTGGGTTGGTAATATAAGTTAGAATAAAAAGTAAATTAGGCACAAAATGTTGGACTCACTAAGATAAGATAGGTAATATGGTATTTCTCCAAATTTGCCAGCTACATATGGACTAAACATTGTGAATGTTATACTTACTTAATAATTGTTCTTATTGTATACAGTTTTACTATATTAGAGTTAAAACCTTTTCTTTTTATTTAGACAAAATGGGGGAAATGTGGGATATTTGTATACGGTGTGAAAATGTATTGTTGTTTAGTGTAATAAAAAGCTAAATGGCCAATAGCTAGGCAAGACATATAGGCAGAACTTCTGAACAGAGAGGACTCAGGGAAGAAGAGAGAAGCTGCTAATGAGAAATGGAGGAAATCAGATATAGAAAACAAAAAAGGTAAAAAGCCAAGAGGCAAAAAATAGATTAATATAAGCAGGTTAATTTAAGTCATAAGAGCTAGTGAGACAAGCCTAAAGTGAGGCTGAGCTTATTATTAATGAGAAGTCTTTGCGTTGTTATTTGGGAACTGGCTGATGGGATATAAAAAGACTTATTATATGCTTTATGTGTTATATGCCTTTGCAGGCCTGCTAAGAGGATTCACTGAGACATGGAGAAGGCACTTGAAGGAACATCAGACCACACTAGCTCTACCTGTTCCCCTACTGTGTAGAAGTAGAATTCTCATCTGGACCCCTTTACCTGCAGAAGTTCAGTTATTATAATGATCTGGAATTGGGGAAGGAAGAAAAAGGACCTCTGGGTCCTGCCATGGCTGCATAACTCAGGTTAACATATCCAACCAGGCTGGACTGCAGAGACACAAATAGAAAATCCTTATGATGTTTTAGATGGTGTGTACAATGTTAGTAATCTAGGAGAAGATTCATATAAAGTTAGGTTTAAGTGGAAGGGAGAGATGTGTGCAGATGACTGGGGAGTGTAGCTGGCTTTCACTGTAGATGACAATGCTCTCACCTCCTATGCATTTCCAGCTAGCTATTCAGTGCTACAAGTACATCAACCAATGTTTGTACCTGATAAAATCTGACTTCTCAGAATAGGCTGAGAACCAAAATTGTATTAAACTAGTGCAGATATGATATGAAATGTACACATCTCACTCAATGACATTGTGAAGAATTTTTAAAGTATTTGAAATAATTGGTTCAATATGATATACAACAAAAGAAGCAAGGTTCTGGAAGGTGGACACTAAATGATTTGTTTCAGCCTTGTCTATTACTGTCTGGGTTTTGTGCCCAGTGTGGGCTTGTCCTTTGACGCCTCCAGAATAACTGTTACTCTTTTTGTTTCTGTCTCACCCCCTACATCTTCCTTCTAAGGGAACAGATGCTTCAAAGCAAAACACATGCCTCAGCTTGTCTAAAATTTCAAATCCGAATGTGGGTTTTCTGAGAGCATTCTTCACGATTCATTCTTCTTGCCACTCTTCATTTTCTCTGTTTATCTTGGCATGTCAGCTGGACTTTGCTGAAGACTGTTCCTTCTTCTCCTTGTCACATGTCTTGAATGCTAGCTCTCCGTCTTGTTCTCCCTTCTTCTGTACCGTAATTTACTTGTATTTCTTTTCTTTTGGAGACAGATTCACACTGCATAGACTTGAACTTGCTACACTGGCCAAGATGGGTGTGAGTTTGCAATATTTCCCTTCTCCCTCCTAAGTGCTGAAATTACAGGTGGGCACTACTGTGTCTGGTTGGATGTTGTGGAATAATCTTTTTGTACACTGTGAAGAAATGAAACTCTGGTTGGATTCATTAAAACCTGAACGGCTAATAGCTAGACAGGGCTTCCAGGCACAGAGGATGCTGGGAAGAAGGGAGATACAAGGAGACACAGAAGAAGCAGGAAAACAGGATGGATAATACATAGATGAGGTAAATGAGCTTTGGGGCAGCGCATAGATTAATAGAAATGGGTTAATTTAAGTTATAAGAGCTAGCTAAAAATAATCTGAAGCTTTTGGATAAGCTTTCAGAATTAATGAAAAGTCTATAAGTTGTAATTTGGGAACTGGCTGGAGAAAGTTGGTGTGTTTTCCTTCCATCCCCCTCACCCCCCTTTGTGTGTATGTGTGTTTTACAGAGTCTTATATAGTCCAAAGTGGCCTCACATTTGATATGTAGCTAAGGATGACTGAATTTCTCACCCTCCTGCCTCTTCCTCTTAAGTGTTAGAATTACTGGCATGAGCCACCATGCATGACTTTTTCCTAGTTCTCTGTCTCTTACATCATGTCTGTATGCTTTGTATCTCTTTAATCCAACACTTGGATATAAACTGTCAGCTTTGCTTAACCATATTTTTTTAACATAGCCATGGCTGAGCACATAAATGGAAATATACATTACTGAATTGAGGGATTTTTTGTATTACTATACTGAAATATGTGGGGCTGGCTAACTCATAAATAAAAGAGGTTGATTTAGCCCATACTGATGGAGACTGATGATCTATCTGTCATAGTGCAGGCTGTGGTGAGGGTCCTCTGAGCTGCTGTGCACCATGATGGATTGTTGGGATAGATATAGAATGTGACCTATTTTCATATCAGCATATGAATGCTTGTCCGATGGTCCTTTGCAAAGCAAGGCCCATGTAGATAGTCTCTCACTTGGAAAGACCCAGTAGACCTCAGGATAAGGTAGATTTCCTGAAAAACACTTTTTCTCAAATATTTTTCCCTGAAATGCTTTGGGAACTGATACTTCTTGAATTTCTTATCTGAAAATACCAGGTGTAACCCCAGATCCTGGAAACTTTTCTGATTCAATGCTGATAGGATTGGAGACAATAAAAATTAATGGGCACATATAAGAAAGCAACACAGGGGACAATAACTACTTCTTCCAGTTCTGGGGAAAAACCATTAAAAATGATGTGCCATAGTGGGAAAAGAGTGCCTTATTAAAGTTTCCCTTTATAGAGAGGCTTAAGAATACAGGATTATTTTGTAGGACAAGCAAGCAGAGAAATATAAGCTAACTATATGCAAGCAGCTTCTGGCAAGTCACCCCTATTTCTACAAATATGCTTTGTTAAATTCTGAATGACACTGGGTTTTTTTGAGACTGTGTGCCTAATGTCTATCACCTTTCAGCTTTAGAAGGACAGGGTGTGTTGGCTCAATATTTAACCAAGCTAGCAAAATGCTGAGCATTATTTTTGGTCTAAAAGTTGTTTTGATTTAAAAGTTGAGGAAAACATTATTTTGCTGGAGGTTAGTACTGGAGTGTAGTGGAATTATGGTACATGGTAAATATTTGTCCCTCCTACTGGTTTAATAAAAAGCTGATTGGCCAGAGGCAGACAGGAAGTGTGGGTGGGGCTACCAGACTAAGAAAACTCTGGGAACATCTCAGGGCAGGACAGAGATGTCACAGAGATGCCAGGAGGTACAGAGGAAATGCTGCTGAGAAAAGGTCCAGGGAGCAACATGGCTGAACAGGATAAGAACCATAGGTTAGTTTAAGGGTAAAGAGTTAGCAAGCTGTATGCCTGGGCTGTAGACTGATCAGCATGAAATGAATGTAAGCTTTTGTGTGTTTCTTTCAGGCAAAGTGGCAGTGGGGCTGTAAGTGGGTCAGAACCTCAGGGCAAGGCCAGCAAGACTGGAAAGGACAGGCCAGAAACCTAATACAACACTGGAGGGTGGAAAAAAACATTTGTTCTTGGAGTATAAATAAAGATAGCTCAAGCTATTTGGGGATTCCATCACTTGTGTGAAATCATCTGGTATTCGGACCTCTTTTTGCACGGACACCTCCTTCTCATCCCGGACACCTCCTTCTCATCCCTGAACCTGGCTGAAGTAGGACTTTGATAGTACATGGAGCACTTCTGAGAGGGACCCATTTAATGGTGACACAGGAAGGCAGAGAACATGGAGGGACTGGACCTGCGGAAGATGGACTTGGGAGGTCACTGACACTCCTTATTGGTTCTTATTTCCAGTGTGGTCACATTGAAAAATCTCCTTTCTCTGCTTTATACTATTGCTTGGTTGTTTAATTGGCATATTGGAGACAGTGGCCAGGACAATCTCTTTGGACTGCTGGGGTCCAAGCTCTTATGTTAAAACTACAGTAATAATTTTGGTGAACTATTATGAAAAAAGGCATGTTTTGTTTGAATGTCAACTGTTTACAGCAAGAGAAGCTTCAGAAGGGAAAGTTGAGTGACTGCCCGCAGCTACTGGAATCCTTTCTTGTCTTTGCCACTTCATCTGCTATCAGCTGCCTTCTACCCCTATTTTCTAAAGACAGAACTGAATTGTGAGTCTGTATGGATGGCCTGACCTGACCCTTGATAAATTCCTCTCCAGCTGCTATACTTTGTTTTCCATTGGACTGGGGGGGGATGTCTTTTGAGCTCTGTGGACAAGCTTTCTTGACCAGAGACTGAGTGAGTGGCAGATACATGAGCTCTCCAGAGGGTTTGTCACCTCAGGTGAGTGCAGCCAAAGGGCCAAGACCTGACCTAACAAAGGCTACAAAGCCAACTGGGCCAGTGGCTTTCTCACATTTTGTTTTATGAACTTAAAAAATTAATTTCTCAGAGGACAGAGGGGTGAGTTTTGGAAAAGTGCTTTCTTGTGAGTAAGGACTTAGGGAGAAGGAGGCATACAGAGATTCATAATAGAAGTGAGTCTCAAGGATGGGTTGCCATCTGCATTCCCTTGTCTGAGGGTTAATAAGGCTCTGAGAGGCTGAAGCACAGAAGACAAGCTGCTTGGTCCAGTTGTGCCACCCATGAGGCATTCATGTTCTTCTCCATCCCAGAGGAGTGGAGTTTCAGGTGAGCCCGCAGGCCTGTGAAGTACCTGGTAACACAGCACAGCTCAAGCAGCTGTGTTCTTTAGGTGGTTGTCTAAAGGGAGAAGAACACAAGCCAGTGTCCCCAAGCATTTCTTGCCTCTGGACAGGATAGAACCCCTACATACAAGACCACACTTGGTGTCTGGCCAATAACAAGAAGTGAGGAACTTGTTTGGGGTTCCAAACTTACACTACACATTTTTTCTCCTTCCTTCCATCCCTCCTTCCTTCTTCTCCTTCCCTCTTTTCTTCCTTCCTTCTTTCTATCCTTCGTGGTGGTTGGTTTTTTTTTTTTTTTTTTTTTGAGAGTTTCTCTGTGTAGCCCTTGTGACCCTGGAACTCACTCTCTGGACCTGGCTAGACTGAACTCAGAGATCTACCCACTATTCCCATCTCAATTTGTTTATTTAAAAAAAATACTCAGGTGAAGGTCAACCTGTTTTTGTGCCAATAGCCGGCTGCTTTTAATACTGTAGCTCTGTGGTATTACTTGAAATTGGGTGTAGTAATACCTCCAGCTGTTCTTTTATTACTCAGGGTTGATTTAGATAACTTAAATAATAGCTGGGTTTTTGTGTTCCCATGTGAAGCTAAAAAATGTCCTTTCAAATTTTTTAAAGACTTGTGTTGGAGTTTTAATGAGGTTGCATTGACTCTGTAGAAATGGCCATACTGCCATAGGTAAAAATGGCCATTTAATCCTACTAATCCATGAACATGGGAGACCTTTCTATCTTTTGACATTTTCTTTGATTTCGTTCTTCAGTGTCTTAAAGTTTTTATCATACAAACCTTTCGCTTGCTTGGTTGGAGTTACCTTAAGTTATTTTACATTATTTAAGGTATTTTGAGGTATCCATCAGAGAACACTACTCAAACACAAGTTTAAGACAATAAAATGTCTTTATTATCTGGCTGATGACTACACTTGCTGTTTAGGATCCCAGCATAGCCTTGAGCCTGTCTCAGGGTGAGCTTTTTCATTATTCAGTTTCCTGGATTGATATACTTTAGTTATCAAGAGCAGTTAGCCAAAAGCAGAACTACAGAAGCCAAAATCAAGGTTAGTCCATTTAGAGACATTCCCAGAACTATGAGCTTTGATGGATTAGATCTTTAATTTAATTTTAGCAGGTGGTGATGCCTACGTTCTACATTCCTACATGTCTGAATGGCACTTCCATCATGGAGTCAATTGTGCTAAGGTCTGGGGATTACTAAAGTCTGGGGGTCCTGTTACAGAGGCTATTGTAAAAGTTGTTTCCCTGATTTCTTTCTCAGTCCATTTGTTATTTATATATAGAAAGGCTACTGATTTTTGTGAGTTAATTTTGCATTCAGCTACTTTGCTAAAAGTACAGGAGCTTCCCAGTAGAATCTTTAGGGTCATTTCTGTATACTATCATATGGTCTGCAAATAGAGATACTTTGGCTTCTTCCTTTTCAATCTGTATCCTCTTGGTCTCCTTCAGTTGTCTTATTGCTCTGGATAGAACTTGAAGTGGTATATTGAATAGATATGGAGAGAGCAGACAGCCTTGCCATGTTCCTGATTTCAGTGAAATTGCTTTGAATTTTTCTCTACTTAAATAGTTTTGGCTATGGGCTTGCTATAAACTGCTTTTATTATATTGCCATACATCCCTGTGTCCCTAATCTCTCCAGGACTTTTATCATAAAAGGGTGTTGGATTTTGTTAAAGGCCTTTTCTGTACATAATGAGGTGGTCATGTGGGTTTTGTTTTTCAATTTGCTTATATGGTGAATTACATTTATTGATTTACATATATATATATTGAACCATCCTTTAATCTCTGGGATGATCTTTTTGATGTGTTCTTGGATTCCGTTTGCAAGTATTTTATTGAGTATTTTTGCATCTGTATTCATAAGGGAAACTAGTCTGTAATTCTCTTTCTTTATTGGATCTTTTTGTGATTTGAGCATCTGGGTAACTGTGGCCTCATAAAACACTTTGGGCAATGTTCATTCTGTTTCTATTTGTGGAAGATTTTGAGGAGTATTGACATTAACTCTTCTTTGAAAGTTTATAGAATTCTATGCTAAAACCATCTGGTCCTGGGCTTTTTTTTAGGGGGGGGGGACTTTTAATGACAGCTTCTATTTAGGGATTATACCTCTGTTTAAATTGATTATCTCATCTTGATTTAACTTTGGTAAGTAGTATACATATTTTAAAACTATTCCTTTCATTTAGCTTTTCCAGTTTGGTGGAATACAAATTTCATTAAGGGATTTAATAATTTCTTTTTTAAGGACTGTTATTATATCAATAAAAGCTATTTTACATGGAGGTGCCAGGGAAACCTCCAAGAACTAACAGGATGTTCCTGTCTAGGTCTCCAACCAATAGTGGAGGGGGTGCCTAAACAAGACTTCTCCTATACTCAAATGAATAACTACCTTAAGTGTCATCACAGAACCTACATATAACAATGAATAGAGGTGGAGGCAAAATCAATGGCTGAGGACTGGGCTGAGCTCCCAGTCCAGCTGAGAGTAGGGGAGGAGAGTCTGTATGAGTAAGGAGATAGGGAGTATGAGGAGGAGTCTCACAAAGATGGCTGGCTGGAGCTCTGGGGAGCCCACTGAATTAAGAACAGCCCTGGGGGAACCATAAGAAAAAAGCTAGGCCCTTGAAGGGTAGGCAACTGTCGATTAGCATGGGCAGTATGTGGAGCCTGGAGGGGTGGGATCAGACTGTGTTCCTGTGTTTGGGCTGGCACCTTGGAGCCCATTCTCTGCAGAGGAGCACCTAACCCAGTCTTGATACTGGGATGAGGAAATCAGACTTGCCTGGAGTGAATGCACCAAACTGAGCTGAGCCACCTTGGGACTTCTTGTCCTTTTGGGGGAGGGGATGGGAGATTGGGAGGAAGAAAGGGAGGGGAACAGAGAGATACATGAAAATAAAAAGACTTTTAAAAATAAATAAATAACAAAAAAGCTATTTTCAGGTTTCTCTCTTATGCTTCAGCTATATTTCAGTTCTCAGGGTCTAGTGTGGTAGGGTTTCTGGGCTCTCATGGAGACATAGTGTCCTAGGTGTGATTGTATTTTTATTTATTTTTTATTTATTTTTTTTCAACTTTTTTTTTACGTTTTCTGATTTTGTGGAGTATAGGTTTTATTTTTTTTTCTTCTTTATTTATTTTGTATTTATCAAAAAACAGTAAAATGAATTTAAAATGCTGAAAAGTTAACAATAACTATGAAGAGGATAAGTATCATAAACATGACTTATCAAGGGTGATAATGCTAATAAGATTGCTACACATATATTTACTTTGTGTTCAGCTTTCCCTCTGAATTTTTTTTTCCATCCCTGTATATCCTTATTCAAGGTCCCTTCCCCCTCCCATGATTGTATTTTTATACTGATGTTTAGGCATCTGGGTTTGGGAAGACTGTGACCCTAAGTGCTAATATCTGTTCTTGTCTTTATCGGGTGGATGTTTTGTCCTTTGGTTTTTGTTGTCTTCCCTGCTCTTTTTGTACTTTTTTTCTTTCTTTATTTTTAAAAAATATTTATTTTTAAAAAGGTCATTTTTTCCATGTATCCCCCTGCTCCCCCATCCTTCCCTCTTCCCAACCCCTCCCAGTCTGCCTTCAGCCTCCTCCCACTCCATCCCCTGATCCCCTCCCCCAAAAGGGCAAGAAGTCCCAAGGTGGCTCAGCTCAGTTTGGTGCATCTATTCCAGGCAAGGCCAATTTCTTCCTCCCAATATCAAGGCTGGGTCAGGTGCTCCTCCACAGGGAATGGACTCCAAGGTGCCAGCCCAAGCACAGGAACACAGTCTGATCCCACCCCTCAAGGCTCCACATTCTGCCCATGCCAACCAACAGTTGCCTACCCTTTAAGTGCCTAGCTTTTTTTCCTATGGTTCCCCAGGGCTGTTCTTGATTCAGTGAGCTCCCCAGAGCTCCAGCCAGCCATCTTTGTGGGACTCCTCCTCATAATCCCTAACCCCTTGCTCATAGAGACTCTTTCTCCCCACTTTCCAGCTAGAAAGGGTGCTTGGCCCAGTATTCAGCCATGAATAACTGCTCCACCTCCATTCACTGTTGGAGGTAGGTTCTGTGATGACACTTAGGGTGGTTATTCATTTGATTATAGGGGAAGTCCTGTCTAGGCACCCCCTCCATTATTGGTTGGAGACCTAGCCAGAGACATCCTGTGGGTTCTTGGGTGTTTCTGAAGCATCCAATCTCTTTCCAACCCCATTGGCTTCCTCTATCAAGATATTTTTTCTCCCTCTTTGTTGCTCCTCTCACTCAACCATCTCCTTCTTTCATGATTTGTTCCCACCTTTCCTTGGTCGCTACATAAATTGTTATGCTCTCAATTTACTGATGAGATCTTCTCTATTTTCTCTTCCTAGAGGAAATCACTGCATGTCTCACTTAAGTTATTTCAGATCCCAAGCTGTTCAGAGGTTGTTGTTTGCAGCTTGGGTATTCTTTGATTTTTGTTTAAAATCCAGTTATCATGAATATCTTTCTGGGCTTGTGATAACTCACTCAGGAGGATATTCTCCAAATCCATCCATTTGCCTGCAAATTTTAGGATGTCATTCTTTTTTCCTGCTGAGTAGTACTCTATTGTATAGATGTACCACAGTTTGTTAATCTGCTCTTCAGTTGCTTCCAGGTTCTTGCTATTACAAATAATGCTGCTATGAACATAGTTGAGCTAATGCCTTTAGTGTACAAATGTATATCCTTTGGGTATATGCCCAGTAGTGGTATTGCTGGATCCTTGGGGAGATTGATTCCCGGTTTTCTGAGGAACCATCATACTGTATTCCAGAGTGGATGTAAGAGTTTACACTCCCACCAACAATGGAGGAATGTTCCCCTTGCTCTGTATCCTCTCCAGCATAGGCTGTCATCTGTGTTTTTGATCTTAGCCATTCTGACAGGTGTAAGGTGGTATCTCAAGGTTGTTTTGATTTGTATTTCTCTGATGGCCAAAAATACTGAACAATTTTTTGAGTGCCTTTCAGCCATTTGAATTCTTCTGTTGAATTACAACAGAAGAATTAGCTCTGAACCCCATTTTTAATTGGGTTATTTAGGTTTTTGGGCTCTAGTTTCTTGAATTCTGTATATATTTTAGAGATCAGTTCTCTGTCAGATGGAGAATGGGTGAAGACAGTTTCCCATTCTATAAGGTGTCATTTTGTCTTATTAACTGTGTCCTTTGCCTTACAGAAGCTTTTCAGTTTCAGGAGGTCCTATTTATTGATTGTTGTTCTTAGTGTCTGATCTTTTTTCTCTTAGTGTATAGGAGGGCTACTGATTTCTTTGAGTTAATCTTGTATCCTGCTACATTGCTGAAGGTGTTTATAAACTGTAGGAGTTCACTAGTAGAACTTTGGGGGGGGTCACTTATCTTCACAATCATATCATCTGCAAATAGAGATAGTTTGACTTCTTCTTTTCCAATTTGTATCCCCTTAATCTCTTTTTGTTCTCTTATTACTTTAGCTAAAACTTAGAGAACTATATTGAATAGATAAGGAGGGAGAGAGGACAGCCTTGTGTTGTTCCTGATTTTAGTGGGATTGCTTTCAGTTTTTCTCTGTTTAGTTTGATGTTGGCCATCGGCTTTCTGTAAATTCCCTTTATTATATAATGTATTTTCCCTGATCTTGATCTCTCCAGGACTTAGGGTTAGGGTCATAAAGGAGTGTTGGATTTTTGTCAAAGGCTTTTTTGGCATCTAAGGAAATGATCATGTGGTTGTTTTCCTTTCAGTTTGCTGATATGATGGATAACATTCAAAGTTTTTTGTATGTTGAACCATGCCTGTATCTCTGGGATGAAGCCTACTTGCTCGTGGTGAATAACTTTTTTGATATGTAATTGGATTTGGTTTGCCAGAATTTTATTGAGTATTTTTACATCAATGCTCATGAGGGAGATTGGTCTGTAATTCTTTCTTTGTTGCATCTTTGAGTGGCTTGGGTATCAATCAAGGTGATTGTAGCCTCATAAAAAGAGTTTAGCAATGTTCCTTCAGTTTCTATTGTATGAAACAGTTTGAGGAGTATTGATATTATTTCTTCTTTGAATGTCTAGTAGAATTCTGCTGAAACCAACTGGCCCTGGCTTTTTTCCTTGGGAGACTTTTAATAACAGCTTTAATTTCCTTGGGGGTTATATATAGACCTATTTATGTCATTTATCTGGTCTTGATTTAATTTTGATAAGTGGTACCTCTAAAGAAAGCTGTCCATTTCTTTTAGGTTTTCCATTTTAGTGGAGGATAGATTTTCAAAGTATGACCTGATAATTAATCTGGATTTCTTGGATGACTTTTATTATGTTCCCCTTCTTATTTCTGATTCTGCTAATTTGGATACTCTCTCTCTGCTTTTTGGTTAGTTTGGATAAAGGTTTATCTATCTTGTTGACTTTCTCAAAGTACCAACTCTTTGATTCTTCGATTCTTTGTATAGTTCTCTTTGTTTCTGTTGTATTGATTTCAGCCCTGAGTTTGATTATTTCCCGCTGTTTACTCCTTCTAGGTGAATTTGCTTCTAATTGTTCTAAAGCCTTCAGCTGTGCAGTTAGGTCTCTTGTGTGAGATTTCTCTAGTTTTTTATAGGCATCTAGTGTTATGAGTTTTCTTTTTCAGACTGCTTTCATTGTGTCCCATAAGTTTGGGTATGTTGTGAGATTAGTTTTCTTTAAATTCTAGGGAGTTTTTTATTTCTTTCTTAACTTCTTCCTTGACCCTGAGGTGATTCAGTTGAGATATGTTCAGTTTCCATGAATTTGTAGGCTTTATGTGATTTTTGTTGTTGTTGAACTCTAAGTTTAGACCATAGTGGTCTGATATGGCACAAGGGGTTATTCCATTCTTTTTGAATCTATTGGTATTTGCTTTATGACCATATGTGGTCAATTTTAAACACATAAGTTCCATATGGTGCTAAGAAATATGTATATTTCTTTTTGTTTGGATAGAGGCTTCTACGTATATCTATTAAGTCCATTTGGGTCATAACAACTGTTAGATTCCTTATTTTTCTTTTGAATCTCTGTATAGTTGGCCTATCCAAGTTTGAATGTGGGGTTCAAGGTTGAAAGCCTACTACTAGTGTGTGGTGTTTGATGTAAGGTTTAAGCTTTAGTAGTGTTTCTTTTACATATGTAGGTGCCCTTGTTTTGAGGGCATAAATATTCTGGATTGAGATTGCATCTTGGATTTTTCTTGAGATAAATAAGTAATGTTAGTCCTTGTCTTTTTGATTGATTTTAGATTGAAGTCTATTTTGTTAGATATTAGGATGGCTATACCAGCTTGTTTCTTGGGACAATTTGATTGGAAAATCTCTTCCCAACCCTTTACAGAGCCTGTGTTTGTCTTTGAAGTTGAGGTGTGTTTCTTGTATGCAGCGGAAGGATGGCTTCTGTTTTTGTATCCATCATGTTATGTGTGTCTTTTTGTAATTGAAGTGAGTCCATTGATATTAAGGGATATTAATGACCATTGATTTATTTTTGGTGGTAGCTTGTAAGTATTTTCCTTCTTTGAGTTTTTTATTCCCTGTGGGATTATTGATTGCTTGTGGCTTCATGAGTGTATCTGGTTTCCTTAAGTTGGAATTTTCCCTCTAGTGATTTCTGTAGAGCCAGATTTGTGGATAGGTATTGTTTAAATCTGCCTTTGTCATAAAATATCTTGTTTACTCCATCTATGGTGATTGATAGTTTTGCTGGGTATAGTAGTCTGGGTTGGCAGCTATGCTCTTTTAGTGTCTGTATAATGTCTGACTAGGACCTTCTTGCTTTGATTGTTTCTATTGAATAGTCGGGTGTTATTCTGGTGAATCTGCCTTTATAGGTAACGTGATCTTTTTTCTTTGCAGTTCTTAGTATTTTTTTCTTTGTTCTGTAGGTTTAGTGGCTTGATTATTATGTGGCAAGCAAACTTTTTTTTTGTGGGGCATGTCTAATCTATTTGGTGTTCTGTAAGCTTCTTGTATCTGTGTAGGCATTTCCTTCTTTAGTTTGGGAAGTTTTCTTCTATGATTTTGTTGAATACATTATCTGTGCCATTGAACTGGCATTCTTCTTCTTCTATTCCAATTATTCTCAGGTTTGGTCTTTTTATAGTGTCCCAAATTTCTTGGACATTTTGTGTTATGACTTTTTTGGTTTTAGTGTTTTCTTTGACTGAGGTATCTATTTCCACTATTGAGTCTTCTACTCCAGAGATTCTCTCTTCCATCTCTTGCATTCTGTTGGTTATGCTTGAATCTATAGTTTTTGTTTGTTTCTTCAGGTTTTCTATTTCCAGCTTTGCCTTGGTTTGTGCCTTTTCTATTGCTTCTACTTCAATTTTTAATTCCCGGAATGTTTCTTTCACCTGCTGGCTTTCTTTATTTTCTTTCAGGGATTTGTTACTCTCTTCCATTTTTTTTTGTTTGTATTTTCTTAAGAAAAAAAATTTTATATCCTCTTTTAAGGCTTCTATAATCTTCATAAAATTGTTTTTAGGTTGTTTCCTTCTGCTTCCTCTTCTTTGCTATGCTCAGGCTTTGGTGTTGTAGAACTACCAGCTTCTTTTGGTGGTGCCTTGCTGTTCTTTATGTTGTTATATGTATTCTTGCACTGGTGTCTGCCCATTGCTTACTTGGTTCACTCTTAGTCAGCTCTTAGTCAGTTGTGGGTCCAGGAGCTGTGTGTCTCTAGCTGTCACAGGGGTTGCACTTAGTCATCTCTTATTTGACTCTTAGTCAGCTCTGGACCAGGGTGCTGCAGCTGTGGGATTTTCAGATGTCAGTGTGTGATGACGCAGTTTGCGTTTTTGGTGGGGTTTGGCCATGGGATGTCCCTTTTTCTATGTGTTTCCATGCATTGCTCTTGGGGGGCTCTCCCATCTTTCTTTGGTTTAGGGCAAAGGCAGTGTCTGTGTCCCCAGCTTTGGAGACAAGGTCTCTGCTTGACTTAGGGATTGGGGTGTACTCACCGCTTAGTCAGCTCTGGACTAGGGTGCTGCTGCCACAGGGTCTCCAGATGTCAGTGTCTTCCCTGCTTCTTAAGATGGTGTGGGAGCTGTGTGTTTCCTGGTTAGGTGTGGTCACTAGGGGTTCTGAGTAAAATGTGTTTCTAGGTATTGGGAGCTGATATTCAGTAATGAGGACAGGCTAAGGGGGATCTGAGAGGGTCCACAGGTAGGAAGAAAACAGGATGTTCCACCAGAAGCTACTTAGTCCCCTGGGGATGGGGGCAGAGAGCAAGGAGAGGTTAGGATAGATAATCTGCTTCAGAGCTGGGGATGGATATGGGGGAAGGTCAATATCTGAAGCTAGATTACCTATTTCTCTGGCCTACTTGCTTCACTAGCAGGCTTGACTTGCAGGTTTCCAGGGAATGTCTGCTGGAGTTGGGGCTAGGATAATGGGTTAGGTAAGAAGGTAAGGGAAGTTTGGAGGGAAACTGGATCACAAAAGCGTTCCCTAACTGTGCACTTAACTACACTTTCCTTTGTAACTACCACATACCATGTACAGTATGGAGGGTCAGAAAATAGCAGCCTTAGGCCCTGATGGCTGAGAGGCTTTAGAAGCTACATGATGATCTAGGTTACTCTGAACCTTTCATTTTTTTCTTTTACCCCAAAGTACTGGAGTTACAGATGGCTGTGGGTGCTATGTGAGCCCTGGAAAGTAAACCTGCATAAGATGGTTCAGAGGTTAAGAGAAACCAAGTTCTGTTCCCAGCACCCACATGGTGGCTCACAATAGACTGTAACTGCAGTTTTGGGAATCTGATGCCCTCTTCTGGGCATTGCATGCATATAGCATATAAGAAGGCAAAACATACACTTATTTTTTAATTAAAAAAATATGTGTGTGTACATGTGAAAAATAAAGTTTGGGGAAGATAATTTTGGACTGTTTTTTTCTCTTTCTTAAAAAAGTATTTATCTAAAATGTAAGCATTAATTGTGGGATTTGGGACAGAAGAAAAACTGATTATGCAAGGACTTTATCTCAGTCAGAACTAACTAAAATGTTAACTAATTCAGATGTTCATTTTGAGTTCACAACTGATTTGTGTCTGATACTTTAAATGTTAATTGGCAGAATGGTTTGGGTTTGTACATTCAGATGATAATTTGGAGAACGGAGGCTAAACATGGGAACAGGAGGCTTGCAGAATTTATGAGATAAAATGATTTGCAATATGACTTAGAATGAAAGAAGGTATCTATTCAAGAACATGCTCTCACCTCAAATGGAAGAAAAGAAAATTCATTGAGAAGTCAAATATGAGTGACCATGACCCTAGAACAGATCTATGTTCCAAGCTCCACTGCCGTATCAGTTTAAAGACATTTTTATAGTAATAAAACAATAAAAGTTATGAACCAAGGCAGTTCTAAAATACATTGTTGTGAATATTAAGTAGACAGATACAGTCAAGCAGGAAATCTCAACTGTAGACTTCAGATGTTGTCTTAGGCCTTTGGTTGGTGGAAACTAGGGTTTTGTTAATACATGTCAAAAGGTTTTACTTGTTAGGCACAGAGTATTAGGTCCGGCACAGGGGTGGGCAGGCAATGGCTACTTCAGGAACTAAAGGCAACCTAAAATAAAGTGTAACCAGACTCTGGACCTGTTATACTCTGACATACATCAGTGGTTCTCATGTTCTGTTATGGTTGGAATATGAGATGTCCTCTCTAGGCTGATGTCTTTGAACATGTGGTCTCTAGCTGGTGATGGTGTTATAGAAGGTTTCTGAACTTTTATGACATGAGGTCTCTAGGGAAAGAGTGGACCACTGAGTATGGATGTTATGGGCCACACTCTGACCCTGGATAAAAGCAAACTGCCTCATGGTGCTACTACCCCAGAATGGAAGAGTTCTACCACCCTTAAATGCTATACTATCTTCCCTGTTGTGAAGCTGTGAGCCAAAGCCCTTCCGCCTCTGTGTGGTGATACATTGTATCAAATAAAGATGCCTGAAGATCAGAGGACAGAGCCAGCTACAGAGTTATCCAGAGAGGTCAGACGACTTTAATCCAGCCCTTGGGATCCCATGCCTCTGCTTCCAGTATTTGTGAAACACACACACTTTTAATCCCAGCACTAGGAAGTTTTAATTTAATTTAATGGGAAATAATATGGCCGGACAGAGAAAGATATACATGGTGGATGGAGACAGAGTTTGCCTCTTCCCTTTTGGCAGAGGACTCAGACGTATTCAGTCTGAGGATTTGTGGGGATAGGATCTTTCCTTCTCTCTCTCTCCTTTTTAAATGATGCTCCAACATGGTGCACATACATGCACATAAAGCCGGAGAAAGCTTAAAAAGAAATTCTAGACACAAAAGAACAGAGTCAAGCACAGCTTCTTGGTAGCAGCATTTTCTTGAGTGGGATCTTTTTGTTAGAGGAAAAGCAGAGGTTTCTCCCATTCCATAATGGTTTGACATAAGAATTCCAGACTACCATAGCACAGAAGCAACACATATCCTATAGGACCTATAGATTGGATTTGGATCTTTTCACTAGCCAGTTTTATAGGGTATAATCTTCCCTTGAGATGCTGGATGATTAACTAAGATTGTTAGATTACAGATGATCTCCTAGATAGAAATGTCTGCATGGGCAAACAGCTTTGGGAAGGAAGCCTGCAGGAGAGCCATGTGGGCTCCACGATGCAGCAATTTCCTCATTCCTAAGTCCCTTACTCCATTTCTAGAAAGGGTCAATGCCAGCTTTTGTCCTTGCAGACAGGAGAGGCGCTGCCCCTCTGTGTGCACTAATAGATATATATCCATCTGCTGAGGGACAGACTCTTGTCCCTGTCTGCTTCCTGTCTCTTTATACTACCTAATAATATTTTATTGCTTATAAACCTTTTTCAGAACTGATTTCCTTTTAGCTTTAGACATCTAGGTATCCAATGTCCTTTTAACTTCTTGAAGATGCTTATTTCTATCTTTTCTGCAAAGACTAAAATGAAACCCTGCCCCTCCTTTGTTAAATGAGTTTTCCTCACCACTTATAACATTGTCACATCAGTGGATGAGCCATTATTTTCCTCTACAAGAGGTGTTGCTTTTTGGAATCAAATCTTTATTAATTTTGTTGGTACCCATAGTTTGTCATCTCCCATGTTAACAAAAGCAAAAACCCTTCCACCGAGAAAGCACATATTCTAGCTTCCATACTGAGGTCAGCACATCCTTGACATAAACAGGTTGGTTTAGCTCAGAAATTTTTCTGTTATCTAATGTCTCTCTGCAGCTGTTGTTTCTTTCTCATCAGCATTAAGAAAATTCAAGGTGGAAATGGAACTAGACCCTCCAAGGATAGGCAACTGTCCGTTGACATGGGCAGTATGTGTAGCCTTGAGGGAAGGAATCAGGCTATGTTTCTGTGCATGGACTGACCTAATCCCTCCAGAGGAACACCTAACCCAGTCTTGATATCAGGATGAGAAAATCAGACTTGCCTGGAGTGCATGCTGAGCTGATCCACCTTGGGACCTCTTGACCTGTCTGGGGAGGAGATGGAGGGAGGATAAAGGCTGACTGGGAGGAGTTGGGAGGGGGAAGGGAAGGGGAGGAGGGGATACATGGATGAAAAAGTCTTTATTTTATAGATAAATAATAGAAAAAGAAAAGCTGGCCAAAAACAAGCCAAGCTAAGACCAGGAATTTATAATTTAAAAAAAAGAAAAGAAAATTCAAGGTTAGTAAGGCATTGTGCAATCTATCTCTGGGTGTTTTGTTCTTTCTTTCTGTTTATGAAGAATCTCTTTCAAGGTGCCATTATATCTTTCCACAACTGCTTTTCCTGTAGGATTATGTAGTATGCCTGCAATGTGCTTTATATTGTAATATTTTAAAAACTGTTTCATCTTTTGGGAAACATATGCTAGAGCATGGTCAGTTTTAATTTGTACAGGTATGCCCATGATGGCCATGACTTCCAATTACATGTAATTACAAAAACAGCCCATTCAGAGCTCAGAGCAATTGGCCATTTAAATCCTGAATAAGTATCAATTGTATGGTATACATATTTTAATTTTCCAAATACTTCAAAATGAAACACATTCATCTGCCAAATCTTACTTTTTTGCAAACTTTTAGGATTGCTTCCTGCAGGTAATGGTGTTTGGTTATAGAAGGAATAGGTAGGACATTTCTGTACAATTTCCTTGGCTTGGTGTCAAGTTTTGGAAAAGCCTTTTTTAAAATTATTTGCCATTAACATGATGTTTCTTAAGAAATTCTGAGGCCTCCAGCACATTTTCCATTAATAACTAATCAATCTCATCATATCTTGTACTGGAGGATCTGGCAGATCTGTGAGGGCTGTCTTGTTTGTTCCTTGCAGATTATGTTTGTTGGTCCAATGTCAGCCTTTCTCATATCTTTTGCATAATCCAGAAGGTAAGGGCCTTCTGTTTGGGTTAGTTAGAAGAAAACTAGTTCTAGCAGTACCCTTTGAAAAGTCTTTCTTATGTGGCCTGGTTTGCCACAATTAAAGCATTTGATACTTTGATTTCTTCATACTGTTTTTTTTATAGATTTATTTATTTAGTTATTATGTATTTAGTGTTCTGTCTGCATGTATGCTTACAGGCTAGAAGAGGGCACCAGATCCTATTACAGATGGTTGTGAGTCACCATGTGATTGCTGGGAATTGAACCCAGGTCCTCTGGAAGAGCAGCCAGTGCTCTTAACCACTGAGCCATCTCTCCAGCCCCCTGATATTGTGATTTCTTTTCATGACATTAGAAATGGCTTTTCCTACCCAAGACTCATCATAATTGAGAGACTCAGCATTGACTGTATATTGAATTCATTCCCCTAGGGGTGTTGATTTGATCTTTAGAGGCATAAGCATCCTTTTGCATTCTAAATTAGCATGATTAAAAGCCAAAGAGAGTATTAGTTGTTTTCTAACTTCTGGATTTGACACTGCTCTATGCATGCCCTTGGTTATCTCTGCAGAAAGTCAGCATAAGGTTCTTTTAAGCCTTTTTAAACTTTAGTATACTGCTCAGTTGTCTGACCTGGTTCTAGAATCTTTTCCCAAGCATTCAAAGTGGCAGTATGGCATAGCAATAATGTATGTTTATAAAAAATAGACTGAATCTTTACATCAGCAAATTGATCTTCACCAAGAATATGATCTTGAGAAACGTTAAGGCTTCCAATCTTCCCTTGTTGTTCAATGGCCTTAACCTCTTCTCTCGGCCAATTTCTCCATTGTAAATTGATGTGGGAATGTCTCTCTGTATGAATATCATTCTTTAAATAAAGGAACTGTTTTGGCCTATATCAGGCACTGTAGGTAGGCAGGGAAATTGGAGCATAGGTAAAAGAAGGAGGGTGAAGTCAGAGGATGATCCAGCTGCCCACGATACAAGATGTAACAAAATAGGTAAGCCACAGGTCATGTGGCAAGATAGATTAATAGAAATAGGTTGAAATAAGATGAAATAGCTAGCTAGCAATATGCCTGAGACATAGGTCAAACAGCATAAACTTAATATAAATGTCTGAGTCATTTTTTGGGGGGGAGGGTAACGTGGCCACAGGCTGATCTGGACCTCTCTAGCCTGATGGAGTCAGAAACTTCTTGCAATAGTAAATGTCAGATATGATCAGCAGCTGTTAGTTGCATCCAATCACTAGATGTCATCCTATTTTTTGTAGATCAATCATTGAACAATTATTTACTATAGGTGGAATAAATAGCATTTACAGTAATAGCTTCTTTGATGTCTTTTATATCTCTCATATGTATATGTTCTGAATTATATTCTATAAACCCTTATGGAAATTTATCACTTGTTTGGTTTGTCTAAATAGTAACTGGATAGGTCATAGCAGAGAAAAAAGGAGAACCCTGTACATTTACAACTTTAGGTAAATCATCTCTAACTTCATAAGATACTGATGATAGTTGTTCAGAACTCTTCCAAGTTGATCAATTACACCAAAACAATCTTCTCATTGTTGAAATTTAGAAGCCACCAATTTATCCAAGGTCTGCATTTCTTGAATAGCAAATCTTTCTAATAATTCCATGGGACTTATAAGTTTCCTATTCTTATCATTAATATATGATTCTACAGATTTAAACTTCTCCATCATAGATGTTATATTATATGCAGAAAGTACCTGTACAGACTTAATATTTCCTTCTAAGAAGGAAGCTCTATCTAAAAGCTTGTCATAACAATTTCCATAAAATTAACTTTGCATGCTAGTCTATCATTGGCAGATTCCATGTTATGCATTTCAGAAGTTAATTTATCATTTTTAGTCTGCAAGATCTTAATCAGTCCAATTAATGCCTCATATTTAATATAGTTATTAAACCATTTTTTAGAGATATAAAATGTGGGATCAAGCAGAGAATTAATAAAATTGTGAGTGTGTAACTCCCAGGGATGTTATACAAATCATGCAAAAATTTTCTCAATTATAGTACCAAATGAGCTTTTAAATTCCTGAAAGTTTATATTGTTTGTGATGTTTGGCATGCTGACTCAGGCTTTCAGATTTGGTTTGCTATGAATATAGTCTAACAAAAGGCAAACTCTCACAAAATCAGAACAGATGGCTACAAACACACGGTGAAACAGCACACTGAGAGAAGCTACCTGCCCTTGCTGTACAAGCTGGTTGCAGCAGCTCAGGTCAGCTGTGGGAAGGGCTGCTACTGAGTTTAGTGGGAGTGTGCATGCAAGGAGACAAGCTGCAAAGTTACTGCTGGACAGAAAATATCCCTTTTTAAAAGCAGCTGTGGACTAGATTTTAATCTGTTGTAGATCCTCTAGACTCTAAGACCAAAGCTACTCAGGACCACATGGTGGCCCTTGGCCTCTGCCAAGGGTACTGGCAAGGCTTCTGGTAGCCTAGAGCTAAAGCCAGAGGTGTGGGGTCCCTGCTAATTCCCTTCCACCAGGTCAAGCCTATGTTAGGTACCAGTTGTAGTTGGCATTAATTACTAGCAACTGATTATATAAAATATTTTCTTAGACTCTTAAAACTTTCATATACTTTTTCTTCTTCATATAATCATTTACTAGAGACACAAGCAGCTATTACTGAGAACAGTCATTGAAAATCATGTTTCTGTAGTGGAAAACTGCATCCTAAAACTCTTTATCTCTTGTCTATCAACAAGGCAAACCTGTCCACCTTTTCTCAACAGGAGACCTAGTAGATTTAGAAAAATCAAAGCCTAATTTTTACGTATGAAATGAACTAACAAAGCGTCTAGAGCCTTGGAGAAGAATCTGGTTGCTTGCTGATGCTAAGCTGACAAAGCTATAATTAGACTAATCATCAAAACCATCAGAGATCTGAGAAGGATAAATTATAGCAGAAAATATGATTCAAATGGCTTGGATATCAATGAAAATGACAGAATGTAGTCAATGGTCCAATACCTAGATGATCATCTGAGGCTCATGTGGTCTCTATGGCATTGAGGGCAGAGGTACCAGGGAAGCATTAGTCTTTATCCACCAGGCCCACGAGGTAAGAAGCTTTCATCTGGAGGAGAAACATGGGCAGACTGACCTTATTTTTTCTAGGCAAAGTGGGGCAATCAAAGCTCCAGTGTTCTGTTTGTCCACAGTTCAGGCCAGGTCTTGGTAGCAAGTGCAGCATTGGGGAAGCCTTTTCTAGTGGTTAGCATTACTTCAACTCAGATGGAGCTATTGTGGTGTCCAGTCATCATCTTTTAGACCTCAGGGTCACTGCTAGGAATTGGGATCTTTGTCATAGTAAGCTTTTACCACTAAACATTTTAAATGCCATATTTATCAGATCTCTGACAAGTATGAGGACCTTTATCTATTAAGTATATCTGTTCCATTGGAAACTCTACTTCAGCCCTCTTTCCCTCTCAAAAACCCCACTCCTCAAAAAGTGACCAAGTGGTAGATCTTCCCCAGGAGCTGCCCAAGAGCACACCTATAGGGAATTAAAACTCCGATCTATAGACCTGTTATGCAATTTCTCTTCCTTCATTCCTCTGAGATCACCTGGGAGTGCTTTCCTAGATTAAACCTGGTCTTATTAACTTGGCTTGATTTGTCTTATAGTATTGGTTGAGACATCTACTACCAGGAATTCAAAATACTTAGCAATATCTGAGCTAAGTAAACCTAGCCTTATCATTGAAAACAAACATATAGACTAAAGCCTTTTCCTATAATTAATTACATTAATACTTGAGATAACTACAAGTAAAGTTATATGTATATATATTAAAGAATTTTCATTCATAAAGTGACTGATCATTAACTTGTATATCTTAATTATTCTTAACAGTTTGCTATTGTAAACTGTCATTAGTTTTTATAAAACTAGAACTTGCTGTAGTATGGCTTGTGAGCCAGTACTAAGGGAGCCTAGAGTTTAGCATTGCCCCGACAAGTTAATAGGCTACACAGTCATATGTTAATGAAAGGACCAGAAGTTCTTTTTGCCAGAGATAAGAATGACTGTCTTTTTAGCAAGCACCTTGGGGAAAAGGACTTTATAGCTTTATCTCTGTTAAACGTGAGCCTTAAAAAATAACAATTTCTCAGTTGAAGCTCCTTTTAGTATCAAAATAAAACTTTTAGCCCATCAAAACAGTTCACAAAGAGACTGGGAAGTTTCCTGATCCTGTTATAGTACATCATTACAGAATATAACAGTTTCTTATATGACTCAGTTTATCAAAATAGCTTAAACTTAACAAACTTAGCAATGATTAAGAGTCTAGATATACATCCTCAAGCATAAATAGACCTTAGGTAAGGAGAGACATTCTCTAAGCCAGTGCTTCCTAATGCTGTGACCCTTTCACACAGTTCTCCATGTTGTAGTGACCCTCAACCATAAAATTATTCTTATTGCTGTGGTGATATGTTATATATTTAATAAAAACCAGTCTGGAATATCAAGAGATCTACCCACAGTCAAGCCAAGAGAATCAGAGAGTGGTAACTCATACCTTTAATATCAGCACTGAGGAAGATGGATGGTGACCTACACCTTTAACCCCAGCAGATCTGAGTTTGAGGTCAGCTTGGTTTACAGAGAGAGTTTCAGGAGCCCAGGCAGTGGTGGTGCCATGACTTTAATCCCATAACTCCAGAGACAGAGATCTTTCTGTGTTTCTGTGAGTTCAAGGCTGACTACCAAATAGATTAGTTCACATCTTTAATCTTAACCTAGAAGGGATACAGCTGGGAGAAGAAGGTATTTAAGGCAGGCATAGGAAGACCGCTGGTATTAGAAGTGACCAAGAGCGAGACTGAGGAAGCTGGAAGATAGCTAGGTGAGATCTGACTGTGCCGTTTCTCTCTGTGATATTTCAGTCTTTCCCCAATATCTGGCTCTGAGTTTCTTTTAACACAACCAGAATTCACTCACAAAAGACATTGTTATTTCACAACTCCAATTTTGCCACTGTTTTGAATCTTACTGTAAACATCTGACATTCAGGTTGTTCTAGGCTACTTCTGTGAAAAGGTCTTTCAAACCCCAAAGGGTAGAGTCTTATAGGCTGAGAAGCTGCTCCAATCCCCTTTCCAGCCTACATAGGTTATTGTCTTGCTGCATCATAAGATAAAAACATCTCAGTTTCTGGTGTTTAGTATTTGATGCTCATAGTTGCAGCCCTAATTTTTAAACTTTTATTTATTTTTAAGTTCAAACATTAATAATGTAAAACATTTATAAACATAAAATATCCCATAGCTTTATAAATTTAAATATTTTAAGAACTGGAGAGATGGCTCAGAGGTTAAGAGCACTGGCTGTTCTTCCACAAGTCCTGAGTTTAATTCTCAGCAACCACATGGTGGCTCACAGCCATCTATAATGAGATCTGGTGCCCTCTTCTGGTGCGTAGGCATACACACAGGCAAAATGTTGTATATATAATGAATAAATAAATAATTAAAATGTTAAATATTTTAAAAGCTGTTTCTTAAAAAATACTCAGTTATTTTATTTAAATTCTGCAAGACACCGAAATTTTCTCTTAAGGAAATTTAAAATTTCTCAGCTGTGTGCTCTTGCAATATCCAAAAAAAATTTAAAAATTAAAGTAACTTTTTTTTTTTTTTTTAACTTCAAGAGGAAAGATACAGGTCACAACTGAAGAACCAGAGAAGTGCCTCCATTTTAAACTTCAAGTTTCAGTTTGAAACGAGCCAAAAAGTACAAACAAAAGAGGTAGCCTGGGGACTATCTGATAGTAGTTAAATTAACCATGGACTGACCCTCTACTGGAGGTAGCCTGGGGCCATTTGACAGGCATAAAGTATCCCCACCTAGGAGATAACTTAGAGAAGGTTTGGCAAACAGACAGCTAAGATAACAGAGAAATTCTACAAAGTCCCCAACTAAACTAGCTAATTAGAATTGTATCCATCCTAATTGCTGTATAACTTTGTGATTTTTTGCCTTTAAAAACCCAGCTTGCAGAAGGATGAGTACCTCCTCCAGCCACTGCTATGCCTGTGCACCAGACCAAGGTCCTTATCAAGATGTATTTTTCAATAAACCTTGCTTTTGCATTTCTGAGAATTCGTGTCTCTGGTGGTCTATTTGGGGGCCTCATGACCAGGGCACAACACAACTACAATCTGAATGAGGCAAAACAAAACTTCCACAATGAAAACAATTCAAAGCTCACAATTTATAATCATTCACAATCCTTTGGGTTTTCTGGAGGGACTTGGATAACCTCTTTGTCCCCACCCTCAGCAGCATGTACTTAGCTTGTGTGCTAGATCTCAGCTAGCTCTATTTCTGTTATGCCTGTGTGAAAGAATTTCCATGGATGCCTGGGAGGCT
Organism: Sigmodon hispidus; assembly: GCA_004025045.1. NCBI lineage: Eukaryota > Metazoa > Chordata > Mammalia > Rodentia > Cricetidae > Sigmodon > Sigmodon hispidus. Next base: position 49,184 of record PVIH01014805.1, read on the forward strand.
GGACATGCTGTAACACACATGAGGACCTTATTGTTACATATAGTTACATACAGGGTCCCACGAACCCAGATCGATAGGCTGCTTCTGATGCAGCAGAAAGGCTAAGAACCCTGAGCCCTAATGAGTAGGGGTCTTTAAAATATACATACATAAGCAAGATGCAACACACCTTGGCATTCCAGAATTGGGCAAAGGGGTAAGATACAGTGGAGATTGTTTGAGTCCTGTGGTACTAATCCAACTTTTGAATACATTGGCTGCCAGGGCACCAAGGCTTCTCTGAAGCTGCCCCTGCTCAGGTATCAATGTGTGAATGAATCCTTGAAACTGGGCCCCACCCACCAGGTCCTCACATTTTCATTGTGGCAAGCGTTTCTGGTGACTATCACATGGCACTAGCATTTCCCAAAGTGCTAGGATTTCTCCATTGCAGCTGGGCTCCCTCTAGGAACTCTAGCCCTGCCATGCATTTCTAAGCCTCAGCTGTTTCTGTGACCCACCCCTTCATATCTTAAAACCAATACCATCTGGGTGACTCCCAGGTTTCAAAGTTTGGCTGCCAGCAAAAGGTACATTTTTGCATATGAATGTATTGCCGCATGGGGAACCAGCCTCCATGCAGCTCAGTGCTTTAAAGAAATTTACATCAGCCTAAGACTTTTCTTTCTGAGGAGGTTAGGAACAAAGATGTAGACATGCTCTCTCTTGATGGTTTCCTTCTTTATTCTGTTCTCTTATCTCATGTTTTTCTACAGCTTATATATCCCAACAAAATCTTTCAGGCAATACAGGGTCACAAAGTGGTCACATTTCATTTCTCAAATGAATCATTAAAATGAATGTAGGTAAAACGTGTTTTCAATCTTCCTTACATGATTAAAAACAGAGTTATCTCAATAACTCACATATTTGTCAAGTGACAAGTTCCTTAGATTAATAAATCATGAGAGGTAAGCAATTTTTTTTTAGTCAACTCTTTTGTTAGCAGGCTGCAAATTATGGCTACAAAGATTGAATCAGTCACTTTATTATCTATCTTGAAAGATAATTCTATAAAGAATCTTAAGGGAGTCACAAACCTAAACTTTTATAAATAAAAAACAGTCAGTTGAACTTTGAATCTTCAGAGTATATATTTATTCATCGATAGTTTCTTATATCAGAAAATTTGAGGTCAGTGATGGGTGCAAGAAATTAATCATCAGCTTTGTTTATCTACCAGATCTAGCAAGTAAAGTACACCAGCAAGCAACAACTGAGCTATTTTGTATTTTTGACCCTAGCCTAAAGAATCGGACAGCTCAGCTATGTGTCTTTGTGAACTTTAGATTATTTTCTGGGGTTATTCATCTTTAAACTATTATCAAAGCATCTGGTCTAACCTGAAGTTATTTTGAAGCTTTATTTCAGCTAATGGTGAACACCAAAACCTGCAGCTACATCTTTCAGCATTAAGAGAATAGAGCCAGCCTGGCTACTGGACCCCTAATTGTTCTTCTTAATCATTAACCTGAGCTGTTATCTAAGGCAGATCCTCAGGTGGAACTCATGGACCTTAGCTGTGAAGCATGCTCTTGTATTTATTTTTATTCATCAATACTCTGTATAAGCGATCATTATTATTATCAATTAGGCAGGAATCATCTTCATGATGGTGCACGAAAATAAAATAGAAATGCCCAGTAGAACAAGTTGTTTCTATGAGATAAGCACACTACATTTCAAGCAGTGGGGATCTCCCCACACCCATTCACAACATACCAGATACCAGAGAAAGAAGGCAGCAGCAGCAACTGTGTAAAGGCACAAAGAAGCAAATGACATTTCAGGGTCTGTATTTCTGTGATCTTGCCTAAATGAGATTCACTCGTCAGGGTTTCCTCCTAGTGGGCTGACACCTTGAACTTCAATTGCCTCTTGCTGCTCCTCTGTCATGGCCACCAGAATGTCTCAATGCACATACCTCCTGAAGTAGTCCTGAGTTCCAGAGTGAAAATCCAGCTTTAGAATTTGAGTGGGTTCTCTGAATTTCATTAGGGCCTTCAGAAAAATGTTAATCTCACTGGTTGAGAATAAGACCACTACTGTTAGGATTTTGCACATATTTTGGTATGGTTCCCATATACCTGATTATCTGCTGGTAGATTTCTATGGATGCGCATGGGAATGCAGCAGAAAGCAGTGACAGATAGCAGGAAACTCTTAACTATGTAGAAAAAAGCTTTATTGTCAGATGAATATGGCTTTGATTAACAGAAAGGTTATGATTATAATAGCAGAGAAAGAAAGAAGAAAGAGAAAGAGAAAAGAAGAAGAAAAGGAGATTGAAATGGGGGAGCTTCCAAGAGAGACCAAAGGAAGACAGAGATGTACGTGGGAGCCTTGCTTCAAATGAGGCTTGACACATCAGAGCTCAGGGGACTTGGCTCAGTGGCCAGCTCTAAACTCTAACAACTACTACAATTTAAAGCCAAATTTGAAGCAAGTTTTAATTAAATACTGGCCAGATGAAAGGACTGTGACCAGGTCTATCTTATGTTCACCAGAAAAATAGCTCCAAGTCACAATTTTCAGAAGCTTAAGTATATTCTATCAGGTCCAATCAGGAGAAAGCATGCATCCTGATATATTTCCTGCTTATGTACCTCATGCCTATATCCAATTAGGGGCAAGTATTTTTCTGCCTGTGAATCTCCTGCCCACATATGATCAAGCACATCTAGTATAAGTGTGTCAAACAAACTTGTTTAGAGAAGTAAAAAAAACGTGACTTGTTATCTCCCATAAACAGTAGCCTCCAGCATTTCAGGAACTATTTATCCTTGGGCAAGGAGCTTGTGTTGTACCTGTGTTGAGGGACCCCCAAAGACCACCAGGGAGCTGGATTCTGATGCAAACACATGAGGGTTTATTCTTTGGGATGGGTTCAAAGGAACCCCAGGCCTAGACCCTTTATTCCAACGCTGTGGAAGAATTTGGCCTGAAGTTCAGGGATGAAAGCGTTTTTTTTTTTTTTTTTTTTTTTTTTTTAAAA